>VDFB02286178.1:0-42014 GCA_007258455.2 Sequoia sempervirens | reverse complement strand
TATTGAGAAAAGACTAAATTTTACATGGGTTTGTTACTGTGATTTTTTGTTTGATACCACAATTGTTCACTATGATGGACAATGCATCTCCCCTATGTGCAAATATGTATGTATGTCATAGTAGATGCAAAAAAAATTGATACATAGTGATCCCTATGTTTATTTTGTTGGGACATTCTTGGAATGATAAGCTGTATTTTAAGTGTTATATGGAACATTGATGCCACCATTGATCTAACCTTAGGAACTCACATGTAGCGGCAGCATACTCTACACTCAACCAACACAAGAAGATTAAAACTATAGAAATCAAATGAAAAAATTATGGAAACCTCCAGTTTTATGGTTTTCCCTTATTGTGTGAACTTTGGCTGGAATTTTCATCAACCTTCCCAAATTTTAACCCTTCTGGCACTTGAATTTTGGTTGGTAAAAAGGTGATAGATTTATTTTATTTTTAAATTGAAAGTGTTTGGCACATTGATAGAGAAGGCCAACGAAATTAAATGCTAGTTGGGATTAACATTAATTGATATATGGATTCTCTATGGTAAAAATGTTTACAAAGTAATAAAATAGTCCATGTTCTTCTTGAAGGATAGTTATTTGTCTCAACCCCAATAAGGATTTGTTACAATGGGATGTTGTATATTAAGTATTGGATGAAACATTGGTGAAATCCTTATTAAGGCCTAGACAAATAACAACGATCCTTGAAGCCATACAAAAACAACCAACAACATCTAATCGAGAAGAACATGAACTATTTTATTACTTTGCAACCATTCCCGCTACACAAAAACCAAAAACCATAGATCAAATAATTTATTCGAGGCCACAAAACAACAATCAACAATGTCTTTATGGAGAATAGCATAAACTATTTTATTAATTTGGAAAACAAGAACAATCCCAATAAATACACTATGCTACTCTCGAATAGAGAGAATGCAATTGTAAATTGAAACATATGTACCTTTTATTTTGTTAATTGTTGCAATAATTTTGGATGAATGGACATAGGGCCAAGCCATTCCAAGTAGCAATAAATTTTTGTGGAGAAATTTAAGTATAGGCCTACAAAAAAATAGTAATTTTCTTATGAAAAGAATAAACATAGTAAGGAGTATATATGAATATGTTTTGCATCTAATTTCACATACATACATATCTAAACATAGGGATGAATGTTGTCCATCTCTAATTTCATAAACATGCATATTTACACATAGGGAAAGTAAATTGAACAACAACAAAAGAAGGTTTACTCTTCACCCTGCCTTATTGGGTCATGAGGCCCCATAGGCTCTCACCAAACCCCCGAGCAAGAACATACATTGTCCACCACTGTGATGAATGGTGAAACTAATATTTCTTATTACACTTAATATAAAGCCCACTATTTTAAGGATGCCTCTTTGAGGATGGAACAAATAACAACTATCTTCCCAAAACAATAAAAATGGGAAGGAGTATATATGAATGTTGTCTATATATAATTTCACATACATACATATCTGCACACAAGAAAAGAAGAATGAATCACTACAAAAGAGACACATACCTTTTTGTGTATATATATTTCCAAGCAACAAATTCCTACATATGCATCAGTACTTGTATATATATTTGGTTGCAAAACAAAATATACATTATTATATATACCTTTATATATATATATATATATATCAAAAGTTAAATGCATATATGGTATTTGATTATTGTTCTGAATAAGCTCCAAAATGTGTTTCTTTTTATGATTTCCAAGCTAGTGGAAATGGAGTGGAAAACAATAAAAAAAGTATACATGTCACCCTAGGAAAGTCTATATAGATATATGCATCTAAAGTTATATGCTTGAATTAACTTACCTTCTCTCCATAAGGTGGAATTCGACATGAATGTTGTTTGCATCTAATGTTAGAAACACATGAATCTGCATTAAAATATAAATGAAACAAGGCTCATTAAGGTCCCTACTCCTCACCCCACATATTGGGTCCTTGGAGACCTCCTTGAGTTCTCACCAAACCTAGTAAGAACATCATCCTGTTTTGATCAATGGTGAAATCAATGTTCCTTATTACACTTGATATTCAACCTATCATTCTAACAACTCCTTCTTTGAGGCTAAAAGAAATAATAACTAAAAAGGTGCATTTAACTTCATATTCCCCAAATAATAAACATGGTGAGAAGTATATATGAATGTTGTATCATCTAGTTTCACATATACATGTGTTCTTGAGAAAAGGACCCTTTGTGACCTTGGGATTAATTCATGATAACATGGACAACAAGTTTATAATGAATGAGTGTTGTGAAGCATTTTGCTAGATCCACAGGGTCTTGGACCCTTATTAAATCAAATAACATTCTTTTTAATGATGTTTTATAAAGGTGTTTAAGTGTAACAAAGGAATTTTCACACTTTTCTGACTTAGTCAACCTATTTCTCCCCTAATTCAACATTATAAAAGTGTGTTTAATAACATTATTATTTTCTCTTTGCTGCTCATCCTCTGTCAGGTCCTGGAGGTTTCTTAATGTAAACTTAATGATTAATAGAGTGTTGTAATGTGTCTTGCGTTTAGATTGGTTTGTGCCCTTCTAGGCTATGTGGACCTAATTTTAGTGTTGTAAAGTGTATTTAATCACACTTTCACATTGATTTATGTATCTAAAGCCCTATTTAACATTTACATCATCACTAATAGGTCCCTAATGACCCCTATTGTGCATCTCGAGGCTTTAATTGATCAAATACCTGACAAAGTTATATATTAAACCTTATTTCCTTTTCCCCTGGCTTTTGAGTTGTTGAAATGGCCCCTATAGGACCCAGTCACCATGCATGGTGAATCAGCCCATCCAGGTGACACCTATTTTCCATGTGTAGTGAATGAGTCCTATCTGGGCCCATTTTGACCTTTGAGTGAGAAATAAAGTGAAATTAAGTTTAATTTCACTACATGTCGGTCTATGATGAGGAATAATCGGGATACTAAGGCACAATTATATATAAATAAGTGTTTTTATTCTCATTTTACATCTAACAACTCATTCTTACATCTCTCATTATTAATTCATCTTATATCTTCTCATCCAAGTCAAGCAAGTTAAGGTTTCTTCATTAGAATTCTTCAAGTTAGTTTTCTAAAGAATTCAACAGCTAAATCTTCCTCCATTGTTGTAGAATTTGAAGATCAAATAATCATGATAAGGTAATCATCTCCATTTTTGCATGTTTTATTACTTTATTTCATTACTTTGGTTTAATTACCTAAAGGGGTTTGACCAAGGAAAACCCCTATCTCTTAACCTTCAACAGTTTTTCCCCTTTGCATGTGTTTGTGTATGTAAATTTATTGAATGGAAAGGTGAGGCAAGGTGTACATATCTCATCAAAGTCATTCAAGGTGTTTCAAACCCTATTTCAAGCTTGGAGAGATTGTATAGGTCTAGTTTTATAGATTCAAATCCAAAGATTCATTAGAGGCAAAATTGTAGATCCTAAGCCACAAAATCTTGTCAAAATTTCTCTATTTTCTAGAAGAGGACTCATTCACCATTGATGGTGAATTAGTCCCATTTCTAGGCTTAAACAGTGAGTTTTGAAGATCTAGATACCCAATTCCTGAAACTGGTTCTTACACTTTCTTGGAAAAAAAGGACTCATTTGCCATGCATGGTGAATCAGTCCCAATAAGCATTTTTTTGGAAAAAAAAAGATGAACAACTAAGAGGGGGCGGTGAAACAGTTGTCATAGAATATTAAACCTTTTCAAACTTTACTTAACTCAATCTTAAATCTAATGAATAAACAATAAACCATAAACAATCAACACATCAGAAACATAGAGAACACCAAGATTTTCTACTTGGAAGCCCTGTTAAAGGAAAAACCATGGTGGATGTTAGTCCACAAGATTATACCCTGTTAAAAGTATAATGAAAGATATAATAGGAATGCACATTCATTTAGGAACACTTCCTAGAGCTCACTGCTCAAATATAAGAGGGCTCACTACCCAAAAATACACAAAAATATGGATTAGATCCACAAAGTATGAACTAAGAAAATAGCTTCTACACAAGCCTGATTACAGTTCCAGTTAAGTGCAGAAAACCTTCTTAACACTTCACTCAAACTTCTTTTGAATCTGCTTTGCAATCGAATGATTTAGACACTAATTGTACATTTGAAATTTTTTTTGCATACATTCAATTTTATGCACACACTAACTTCACTCAAATAACCTCTCTTATATATCTGCAAGAAGGAATTACATCAACAACCTAGTTGGCCAGAAGTATGAAACATATTTTCAATGTCGACCCAAATTTACAAATAAATTTTCAAAGTGGATCAAACACCGTTAGCTAATATCATGATAATACACAAAACAATATCCCCGAGTGTGCCAAACATTCAAATTTTAATCTCCAAGGATCCACAACACATTACACCCATCATGTCGACCAAGAACATGAAAACCTAAACATACTAAGAAAAATATTCGACGATGAGCACACTGATTAATGTGGATGTACAAAAAAGATAGAGCATGATCTATAAACATCCATGAGCACCAAGAAACAATAGAGAAACATCTACATCAATGATAATTACTAGAATTATACTAACTTTAATCAAGAACACTAACAGAGACCACATAAACACCGTGAGAATAAAGATATTCATAATTTGAAAAAATCTTCACATGGACCTCTGAAACTTCCAATGGATGGACTAGATACACTTATCAATAAACCATTTATTCCACATCAATTTATCTTCAATGTATAGAACAAGACCTTCATGACCTTCACAATTCCACTAGGAACCTGTAATACTTTATGTTACAATTTTCTTAATATCCTCAACATACAAAACCTTCAATACATCAAATCCCAATAGTGTTGACATCAATGAAAACCACAAAGCAACAACACAACCACAACATCCAACACATTTCTGGTGTCTTCTACAAATGTTCAGAGCCTCATTCCAGCGTCCTCCAGCTTCCAGGTTCATATCTTCAACTGGGTTACTTTTTGTTTTAGTTTGTTTACATTCTTAGTCAATTTTGTTTGACTACACATTGTTTTTTCCAACACTTTTGCATTAGTTTAGAATACATTCCTTAATCTTAATTTTTATTAAGTTTCCACCATTTAAACACATTCACACACACACAAACATAGTTCACACCCCTCTTTCGATTTCTTTTAGTGTTAACAAAGTCATTTTGTTCCATTTTCCTCTCCTTCTAGGTGAAAAACCCTAGGAAGGAGCTAGATATTTTGTGGGTGCCAAAATCTTTTTTACAATACATATCTGCATAGAGTAAAAGAGAAATGAAACACAACAAAAGAAACACATACTTTTTGTGTTTATATACTTCTAAGAAATATATTCCTACATATGCATCCAATACATGCAATACATATATATGTAGCTATAAAGCAAGAGTTATATATATATATATATATATATATATATATATATATATATATATATATATATATATATATATATATATATATATATATATATATATATATATATATATATATATGGAGTTAGATGCACATATATATGCATTGTTGATTGTTGTTGAATAGCCTAAAAAATATAATTTCATTTATGGTTTTCATGTAGTGGTGATAGTTATAAAGCAATAAAATAGTCCACATATACGACCACAATAATATTTAGCATTCTAAAGTTACCAAAGCAATTAAATAGTTTATATTATTTTTAATAAGGTGTTGTTCATTATTGCTTTGTAGATTCAAGTGCAATGAATATTGTGAGCCACCACTGTGACAAGTGTTTTTTCAAACAAAATACATAGATATTAATACCTAAACTTGTCAATAGATGCAAGAAAAAATATAGGTAAGTTTAAAGCTAGATATATATGTTTGTTTCCTGAGCAAAGGAAATAAACATCACTTGGAACATCTTGCAATGAAAACATTGCTTCATGTATGAGTTGCATATATTGGCGATGGTTGCAATAATAGGTTTCATTCAAAACATAACACAATAATTGAGCATTTTGTGTTATTTTCAATAAGGCATTGTTCAGTGCTGAGTTGTAGCTTGAGCTACACAACATACATAGTTATCTACACCTATACTTGTCAATGCATGTATATATATATATATATATATATATATATATATAAAGTTTAAATGCAATTACATGTATCAACAAGTATAAATGTAGATATATATGTGTGTAAGTAGACTGAAGCTAAACCAAAAAAGTATTGCACAATAGGTAGACCACAATCATGATTGAACATCACATAGGAAATATTATAACAAAAATTAAGTTTTATGCAACTCTAATAAAATGAAAGAGAACCATATGTGACATGGCTTTATGAATGTAGAGGCAGGACTACATTTAACCAACATGAGAAGATTATAAAAAGCATATATCAACATATTCTACACTCAGGTAACACAAGATTAAAACCAGAGAAACAAGATAAACAAAATTGTTATTACATTTTGTATTTTAACCACGTGCAACTATTGAATGCCAACCTTATAGCCAACAACAATTATGAAGAGATAAAAGCATGTGGCAATCAAGATAGACAAGAAGAAAACACCTATACTAATATTTAAAACTAGACATATTTCTATATAGATAAACAAATGATCTCCTAGATACATGTGGAAAATGCATACACACACACTGACACATACATATAAACTATTAAATTTTCATGCACATACGCATAGAAATGCATTATAGACACATCTATCTACATAGATCTATATCAAGATGTTGTATGCACTAAAGAATCTATTGTCAAGGAAATAGTGAAATATATTTAAACTGATACATTTTGTTACGTTGCATGTCTCTTGTAGGCCAATGGAAGACAATGCAAGATAAAGTGAAGAATCTAGAAAAAAATTATGGTACTGCCCTAAATGCCAAACAACCGTAGTTGATTGTGACTTCCAGTATTTGTTGCAGCCAAAGATGGAAGTCCACATGGGCGAGATTTGGGCTACTAATTTTGATGAGGCTACAACAAGCATATTGCAAATGCCTATAAAATATCTTTAGATGTTGCAATATGAGTCTTCTGGTGTAATGATTGTTTAGTATGTTATCAATGGTGTCACCTACATTTCTTTTGTTTTCATTAGCACTTTTTCTCAGCTAAGTCAAAGCAATGAGATGTTGAAGACTACAACATGACTCTAGAAGGACAACATGGCTCTAGAAGCAAAAGCAGGGGAAAGAGGAAACACAAAACATACCAATTATTGGCATCTGATATGTAGACACTTAGATAACTATCATGGTTACAAGATCACACTGACTTCAAAAATGCATATAATAGATGAATATGAAAGGAGGGAAAATTCAAGCAATAAGCAAACAAAATTATATTTTTACTGAATATAAATAGGGAAGAACATGGAAATGTTGACACATCTCAAAATTGGAACCATTTTTTTCCTAACACTTAGGCTACTCCCAAATGGCTAGAAAACAAAAGGGTGAAGGACACATAAATAACAAAAATATAAATAAGTTAGACTATATATTGCAAGGACCGCTAATTGAAACAAATATTTTTTGTAGTTTGTTGGATGCACATGACAAAGAGGCAATACAATTCTCAACAATAAAAAGGAAACAATGAAAAAACTTATAGGATTGGTGCTTGAGGGTTGTCCAACAGCTTGGGGAGAGCTAGAGTCCATCGAAATTGTTGGGGCTACTCTTTGGAAAGCTAAGAGTTGTAATTCCAACAACTGACTATGCTATCTATACCACAACAACACAAGGGCCAAAGGTTCAATTAAAGTAAAAACTGCTAACAAGCTCTATTCCCAATTTTTTATTTCAAAATTTTAATGTTTCAAATTTTTTGTAGAGACATTAACAATATGAGTGAAAAAAAATATATAGAAAAGGAACATTTGGAAAACCCTTTATAGATCATTTTGAAAACAGTCTATGTTCTTGCTAAACAACCAACCAAGAACATACATTGTCCATCACTATGATCAATGGTGGCATCGATGTTCCATATAACACTTAAAATACAACTTATCATTCCAAGAATGTCCCAACAAAATAAACATGGGGATCATTATGTATCAATGTTTTTTGCATCTACTATGAGATATATGCATATCTGCACATAGGGGAAATACATTGTCCATCACTATGATCAATGGTGGGATCAACATTCCATATAACTCTTAAAATACAACTTATCATTCCAAGAATGTCTTAGTATGTATCAATGTTGTTTGTAACTACTATGACATACATACATATTTGCACATAGGGTAAATAAAGTAAAACATAACAAAACAAGGCATTGTTCATCATTGTGATCAATGGTGACATCAATGTTCAATATAACATTTAAAATACAACCTATCGTTCCCTATATGCAGATATGTATATATCTATAGTTTTGAGGTGATGAATACAACACAGTAAAATAGTTAATATATTCTTTGTTTTTTTCCATAAGGTGTTGTTTATTATTGTTCTCTAGCTTTGGCTATAGTGTTTCATTATCGATAATGTACTATTAGGAAAAATAATTTGTCAGTGTGCATGGGTTAGATACATTGAATTCTTATTTTTTGTGAGGTTTTTCTATTTGGGTCATTGTTGAAAACAATTTTGTTTCATTTATGGTTCATAGTTTGTGGTAATTTATTGTGAATTCCACTGTTGTCTACGACACTATTGAAGTCAATATTGTTTCATTTATGGTTTGCATTTGGTGCAAATTATTTCTATATTAAGTGCAATAAGGAAAATTGGTTTTACTAATGAGCACAATGGTGGAGAATGTATGTACTTTCCTAGGGCACTATTGAGAGAAGACTATATTTTTGCATAGGTTTATTATTGTGAATTTTTTGTGTTCTGTGGGTTTTTCCATCTGAGTCGCTATTGAAACCAATACTATTTGGTTCATGGCTTCCTTTTTGTGGCTATGGTTGCAACCCAATAAAGTAGTTAACATTATACAATTTATGTTGATTTCCATAAGGAATTGTTGTTCTCTAGCTTAGGCTATATTATCTCATTTTCGATAAGGTGTTGTTGAAAAGGATATATTGTTTCAATTTTTGATAAGGTGTTGTTGAGAAAAGACCATATTTTTTGTTAAAATGAATATTGTTTGATTTATGGCTTCCATGTGTTTCTTTTGCAACCATCACCCCATGTAAAAAAAAAAAAACCTCCAGCCACCTTCACAGAAGCTCAATAATGGGTGATCGAACTTGCACCTTCAAAGAAGCTCGCCATTGTGGAATCAAGATTAATTGTTCTATGGTTTCCGTGTAGTGGTGATGGTTGTACAAAAGCTCACCATTGTGTCATCAACATTAATTGTTGTATGGTTTATGTGTAGTGGGAATGGTTGTAATAGCACCTGCCATTTTAAACCTCATAAAACATAGTGAAAGTCTACACAATTTTCAATAAGGGGTATGTGCAGGATCATGATTGGCCAAAAAGTGGCAATATGATGGGTATGTGGCTGACGACTATCCTTTTACCCAAAATTGATGAAATGAAAAGGGTTTTTAAAGGATAATCTAAGCTTTCCACCGATATACATTATGCTTTACTTTGAATTTAATAAATAATAATTATTCATTTTCTATTCAAATTACGACTAAAGTCTGATTGATAGGCTGATTGAAAAACATCTATAACTTTCAAATGGTATCACATTTTTTGAATCCAAAACATGTGTCACATTCTATGCTTCACATATTATAGGATTAAAAAAAAATAATAATAATTTCATGAAGTTTTGACCAAGTTAAGGTAGTCAAACATATGAGTTTTTATATTTTTTTAAAAGTTGTGATAAAAAATTCATAATTAATTATTTACTTGGAAAAAAATTACAAAAATATATGTATCACATTGGTGAATGAGTCCTCTACTTATATCTACATATCCGTATACATCTACATATCCATATACATAAACATATATGCATACAATTGAATTTTTGGAGTGAATACAACATGTTCATACAAACATGTGTAGATATGTATTTGTAATGCATTTGTATGCGTCTATGCATGGAGGAGTAGTATTGCTAAAGCCACAAGTCAACAACCACCAATTCCTTATCGATAATAACATGAACTATTTTCATACTTTGCAACCATCACAACTACACAAAACCGATACAATAATTAATGTTGACACCAACCTCCATTTTAATTTCACTTTCCTTCTTTATCAACTTTCCAAACTATATTAAGTGGAATAAGAAACATCGGTTTCAAAATTGGTGGCAGTGGTGGCCAATGTATCATGCTGCTTGGTTTGTGTTTGGTGGTGATGGTTTTGCATGGGTTTGTTACTATGAATTTTTGTGTTTTGTGGGTTTTTCCATCTGGGCCACTGTTGTAAGCAATGTTGTTTCATTTATGGCCTTCATTTTGTGGTGATGATTGCAACACAATAAAATAGTTAATGTTATATAGTTTATGTTGTTTTTCCTTTTTTGTTGTGTGCCATATAATTTTCCCTATGTGTAGATATGTATATTTGTGAAATTAGATGCAACCAACATTCATATGTACGACAACCTACATATTAAGTGTAATAACAAACATTGATACCACCAATGAATATGCTGGTGGACAATGTATGCAGGCCTGCCACAAAATAGCATAAACTATTTTCATATTGTTTCATTTATGGAATTTTTTTTGTGACGATGGTTGCAACAAATTAAAATAATTAATGTTATATAGTTTATGTTGTTTTCCCTTCTATTGTTGTGTTCCATTTAGTTTTCCCTATGTGCAGATATCTATATTTGTGGAATTAGATGCAGACAACATTCATATGTATAACAACCTATGTATTAAGTTTAATAAAAAACATTGATATCACCATTGAATACGTTTGGAGGACAATATATGGATGCCTACCACAAAATAGCATAAATTATTTTATGACTTCCACAAGTTTTAAATGCAAGGTATGGAAAACCAAAATGAAACATATCAATTAATAAGAGAAATTGGCATGTACCTTTTAGTCATTCTATTATGCAATAATTGAATCATGAAAATATTATTATAAGTAAAACTAACAATATCTTTTTGATTGAACCTTATGGTCCTTATTCTCAAATTCCATGATTAAATCTTTGACCCCTAGCACCTTGTTATGCCAATTAAGTATCATATGAATCATGAAACATTATTTAGATAGGTAAACAAAACATTCACACTCAACAAGGTCTAGATTCTCTATATTTTATATTCTCACATCCCATGTATCAGGGTTTCCCCTTATAAAATGATGAATTTATGGTGTGTGGGATTATGTACAACTTGTACATCTCTATCAAAAACAATAAAAGAAGAACAATAGGCCATATTGTCTTCAAAACTAAGTAATAATTTTTCTTGATGACCATGGAAAGAAGATCATTCTTCATATACCAATAAATAGTGAAGGTATTGATGAAAATTTTAAAATTGTTACTTGTCGGAGTTAAATATTGCATGGGATCACGTTTATTAATGGTTGGTTATTGATTGTGAAGAAGCTATTGTGAATTAATTGTTGGTTTATTGGCGCATAACCATGTCATTATATCTTGAAGTTCATAAACATGCCTCAATTAATACGTTTGGTTAAATTCAAATGTAAGATGCATTGAGGTGTTAAATTTTCTTTCACCACAATTAGTTGCAATGGTTAAAAATTAACATATTAATTTTTTTAATGCATTAGTTCATGCATAAATTTGGACAAGAGGTTTTATTCTAATTAAGCTATGCCCACAAAAATAGAGGAAGCCCACAACAGAATAATTTTTTTAGAATAGTGTATTAGGTGGACATAACCACAAAATAAAAGAATTCATAGCAACAAACACATGCAAGGGGGAAAGAAACAATCCCGACAACATAATATGTTAAATTTCCTTGCAACCATCAGCACCACATGGAAAGCATAAATGAAACAATATTGGTTTCAACAACACCTTATAGAAAATGAAAAAATATAGCCAAAGCTATAGAATAATAGTTGAAAATGCCTTATGGATAACAATATAAACTCTATAAAATGCACTATTTAATTGCATATAAAAAATAAAATAATATAGGTAGAGATAGAGAACAATAGTCAACAATGCCTCATGGAAAACAACATAAACTATATAGTATTGCAACCATAACCACAAAATGTAAGCCTTAAATGAAACAATAATGGTTTCAACAACAACCTAGAAATTTCTTTGTTCAACAACACCTTATCAGAAATGACCATATACACACATACATAGCCACACATGCATATAAACATTCAAAATAGTGAACACCAATTATGGAGATACAAGAGTATGTGGCAATTGAACCAGACAAGAAGGAAATAACTATATTAATATTAAAAAATGGACATATCTATATATAAATAAACACATGAAAAAAAAGATATATGTATAAAATGCATATACAAACATACACACTCACACCTTAAACAAAACAATAATGGTTTCAACAACAACCTAGGAAATTCTTTTCTTCAACAGCTTACCTTATAGGAAACAAAATAATATAGCCAAAGGTATAGACCAATAGTCAACAATGCCTTATGGATAACAACATAAAATCTATAACATTTACTATTGTATTGTGAATTGAATATGAAGCAATATAGCCAAATCTAGAGAACAACACTCAACAATTCCCAATGGAAAACAACATAAACTCTATAACATTAACTATTTTATTGTGTTGCAACCATTGACACAAAACGGAAGACATAAATGAAACAATATAAAATGTATATCATTGCAACCATCACCACAAAACAAAAGCCTTAAATGAAATAATAATGGTTTCAACAACAACCTAGAAAGTTATTTGTTGAACAACACCTTATCAGAAATGAACATATACACACATACACACCCACAGGTACATATAAACATTCAAAATAGCCAACAACAATTGTGGATATATAAGAGTATGTGACAATCGAACCAGACAAGAAGCAAATGACTTTATGATATAAAAAATTAGAAATATCTATATATAGATAAACCCATGACCTCAAAGATACATGTAGAAAATGCATATACAGACATACATAGTCACACCTTAAATGAAACAATAATGGTTTCAACAACAACCTAGGAAATTCTTTTTTCCAACAAGACCTTATCAGAAAGGAAACAATATAGACAAAGCTATAGACCAACAATCAACAATTCCTTATGCATAAGAACATAAAATCTATAACACTTACTATTGTACTGGAAATCGAGTACAAAAAAATATAGCCAAAGCTAGACAACAACATGCAACAATGCCCTATGGAAAATAACATAAAATCTATAACATTAACTATTTTACTATAGTGCAACCATTGACACAAAATGAAAGCCATAAATGAAAAAATATAGCCTAAGCTGGAGAATAGCAACCAACAATGCCTTATCCAAAACAACATGAATTGCATAACATTAACTATTTTATTGCATTGCAACCATTGCCACAAAAAAAAAGGCCATAAATAAAACAATATTGGTATCAACAATGAACCAGATGGGAAAACTTGCAAAACACAAAAAATAATAGTAACAAACCCATGCAAAACCGTCGCCACAAAAGGCGAACCACAAATCAAATAATATTGGTTTCAACAAACTATATAGTCTTTTTTCAACATCACCTTACTGAAAAGAAACAATATAGCGTAAGCTAGAGAACAACAATTAACATTACGTTATGGAAAACAACATAAATTGTATAACATTGACTATTTCATTGTGTTGCAACCATCACCAAAAAATGGAAACCATAAATGAATTAATATAGCTTAAGCTAGAGAAGAACAATCAACAATTCCTTATGGAAAATAACACAAACTATATAACATTAACTATATTATTGTGTTATAACTTGTGCCATAGTAAAATAGGCCCTTGGAAATTTTCATGGTCTTTTAGGCCTTTCTTCATGATGCTTGGTCCATTTTTCTTTGACTTAATTGTAATATGGCTTAAACATTCACATTAGGTCCTTAAAATATGAATTTTGGCCTCTTGTGAATGTGTTGTGGAGTTTTGTAAAACATTTCTACACTTTTCTAGACTCTATTCATTACAATTCACCTAAAAATTATATTTTCATCACTTATCAAGTCCTATTTTGAAGTATTGTAAGGTCTTGTAACAAGATTTCATGCTTTTATAGGCTTAATTTCATTATTTACACCTTTCTTATGCTTTATTTCACCCCTTTATGCCCTCATAAGGCTTAGTTAAGTGTATTTTTGAATTTAAACCCTACAAATAACATTTAATGCAAGATAATTCTTGACACCCACTTTCAATTCTAAGGTTGGACCCATTTGCCATGGGTGGTGAATGAGTCCCTCTTGGCTCCAAATTCAAAAAAATTCAAATTCTCTTTCAGGTTTTTATTGAAAAATACCTTATGTTGGCATGTGATGAGGTATCAATGGGTTACTAAGGCACAAGAGTGTATAAATAAGTGTTTTTCTCCTCATTTTACATCTAACTCATTCAAAAAATCTTTTCATTCACTAAAAATCAATTAGCATTTGAGCACTTTGCATCATTCAATCAAGCATCAATCAAGCATCTTTGAGTAGCCATTGACATATCTTCAGATTTTGAGCATCAAAGGTGTGGTAAGTTTATGACATTGGCATGTTACCTATTTATCATACTCATTTCATTTCATTGTTTAGGGTTTGACCAAGGCAAACCCCTATTCTCTAACCCTCAATCATTTTTCCCCTTTTGCATGTGTATTTGCAGACTTGTGTATGAAAATTTAACAAGAAATTAGGTGTTGAAAAGTAGACAACAAGTCAACAAGTGTTTCAAGTCAAATCAACCCTATTTCAGCTTAGAGAAGATATTTTTTCCATTTTATGTAGAATAACTTCATCAACTGACAAGTAGACAACCTCAATCTGGTGTTGTAGAATTGTCCCCTGATTTCATAGAATTTTGGGAGAGGACTGATTTACCATGAGTGGTGAATGAGTCCCACCTTAAGACTAGAAATCTAGATTTTGTCAGATTCCAGATCCCGACACTCAAAAACTAGTTTCTAGGAAGTTTTCATCAAAAGCAGGAATGATTCGCCATTAGTGTCAAATGAGTCCCACTGGTGATGTTTAGTGATCTCTCATACAACATTCAGAATATTCTAGAATCTTCATTAGACTTCCAAGTGCTTTATGAATCAACCTTCTTTTTTGTTTTGCGTTTGTTCATACTTACTTCATGTTTACATATCACATTGTGTTTTCCAACATTGCATAAATCTTAGGTTTTGCATTCATAATCAGTCAGATAGATCATATAATTGTGCTTATATCATTCAATTTAGTCTAAATAACATCATACATTACATAATTTGAGTGAACCTAGCTAGACTTTTGAGTGGGGTTTATCTCTCTCTTTTAGGTGAGACATCCTAAGAGTGCATGAGTAGCCTATATGTCCTACTCAATAATCTATGGTTCACATCCATCACCACAAAATGGAAGCCATAAATGAAACAATATTGGTTTCAATAGTGACCAAGATGGAAAAACCACAAAACACAAAAACTCACAGTAACAAACTAATTCAAAACCTTCAACACAAAACGTGAACCATAAATGAAACAATATAGCCTGAGCTAGAGAACAACAACCAATAATGCCCTTTGGAAAATAACATAAACTATTTTTGAAATACTCTACAAAGGGTTTTTTCAATATGCACCTCTTCCGCACCTCTTCCCGCTTGCTTCAAATGCACCTCTTCCTACTTTCTTTCTCTTTGCTCCCTTCTTTCCTTAGTGCTTGCAAAAAATGGGCAAAGAATTATCACAATTGACACTTTTGTATTGATTTTGCAACCATCGCCCCATGCAAAAAACCCAAAATAACGTCCAACCACATTCACAAAAATTCCACAATGGATAATCACACTTGCGGTTTCATAGAAGCTTTCCCTCCTCCCTCACAACTCTGATAAAATGTAAAGCCATAGAACGACACCCAACAATGCCTTATAAAAAATTGTGTAGACATTTGCTATGATTTCAGAGGGTTTAAATGGAAGGTATTACTTACAACCATCAACACTACATGGAAACCATAAAAAAATTAATGCTAATGCCATCCAATGTTTAATTTCATTGGCCTTCTCTATCGACGCGCCAAACACTTTTAATTAAAAAATCAAAAAACATATGCCACCTTTTTTCTGACCTGCAAGTCAATGTCTAAACAATGAAAAATTGGAAAGGTTGATGAAAATTCTAACCAAAGTTCACACAAATAGCCTATTGGCTAATTAAGGAATATAATATTTGGCCATACCCTCAAGTACTACTTCTAATGTAAATGCTATGACAAGAGGATCCTCATGAATACTTGAGTTGGTCAAATTCTTGATTAATCATTGATAATCCCATGTGTAAATAATTAGATAATGATTAGGTAGTAATGGAGGGTTAGGGTAGATAATGAAAAGTGAACAAAATAGAAAATTAAATAAACAGAAATATTTATTAAATTTGATAGGAAAGGGAGGAATATGGTATAGGTAATTAATTATCAAATTAATATTTACTACGGGATAAACCTTAGGGTTGAATAGAAGAAATGATTTTAGATGAGGAATGGAGATGATGGACCTAGTAGGAAATATTAATTAAATAATTAAAAAAATTAATTAATATATAGATGTTGAGGATAATTGATCAAATATAAATGATTAATTTTAGAAGAAATAATCAAAATTGACAATGCATCAATTTTAGGTGTCTACATTTTTCTTGTCTATGAAATGATGTTAAAATAAAAAAATTTCAAAGAAAACTAAAATATAAGAAAATTGAAGAATTAAAGGAAATAATATGCCCTAATGTAAAAAAGAAAAAAAAAATATGGTAGAAGGATGATGCCCCATTGAGATGGAAGATAGGAAAAAAGGCTCAAGTGGCCATGTGAAATTTAAAAAAATGGATAGATGGGGGGAAAAAGAGACAAATAAAAGAAAAATGAAGATGTGAGAAAGAAATGAGAGCAAAAAAGTGGAGGGGGGTGAATAATGACCAATTTCACACTCGTCCATACTATATTTTCTATGTTTCATAGAGGAAATATGCCATTGCTTCATTCTTTTTTGAACTCTAGAGAGAGACCAATGGTGAAATTTTTCACTAGGTCAATTTTAATTACTCCCATATATAGAATAAATTGTTGGATAGGCCTCTAATATTATGTTTTAAATGTTGTTGTGTGTCATATGGTTTGTCCCTTATACTTGTTAATTTAAAACACTTTTTGAAATTTACCTTTTGTGCCACTATGATTGACTACACAATGGCTTTATGATATGCCATGATCATCAAAGTTCACTATTCTTTATATGGTACTTTTTCTATTTACTTTTCCAATTGATTATGCCATACTAATTGTTTTCACCTTTGAATGGTGATTTCTCATTATTTTATTTTTTTGATTTGTTCAATTAATTTCTAGTTTCTAGATGAAGGAGAATGATTTGGATAAATTAGTGTGGATGGGGTTAGGGAAATGGATGAAGGACTCAAAAATTTATTTCCATGATGATAGTATCCCTTTTCTAATAATTACTTGTATAGTCATTGTATGCATGGATCTTACTAGAAATAGAGCTAACTAGCCTTCATCAAAATTTAAATAGTGTACCAACATAGCTCTAATATTCAAGGATGCTACCAATGGAGATGGAAGGGATGAGGAGATAAAAACTAGGTAATTAGTTATTTAAAATATTGAATTACAAAGATGTGATGGTGGATTTATGTTGGATAATGGATATGGGGTTGAAATATGATTGGATAAAAGAGTGGGATGGTACTAACACGAGGAAATGTCATCAAACCAAAGGGAACTAGGACTAAAATTTTCAACAATAAGTTGGATACTAAATATTTGATTTAGGATGTGATTTAGGATGTTGGTATTTGGATGAGATAATTAGTATTGTAGATTATGGGATGTAAGGGACCAAAATGTATTTAGGATGTTTAGGAGAGGAATTTTGGAATTTTTATTTTGGGACATAGGGACCTACAATGGATGTAGGATGATTAGGATGGGGATGCTTGGATTTATGTGGAGAAATGTGGGATTAGGATGAAGGGTATGGATATTTGGAATTATGGAAAGAGGGAACCTTTGGAGGAGTGGATGGAGATGCAAATTTTGATGCTACTTTTCAATATGTTTCTTTTCATTAAGGATCCATATTATTTTTGTGCATTATTTTTTATTGTTGGACCTTGGTCACATTTTTCAATCAAATTTAATATTGCATTAGATCTTACATTGATATTGTATGATGACATGTTATGATGTTTTTATCCTTACATTTTTTTTGATTGTTTCATATTTATATGCATTTCCAATTAAGATGGTATAGTCTCATGGTGAGTGAATTGTAGGAAATCGGGTAGTCCACCTTTTAGGAGATGGAGTACACACACAACCGGGTGCCTTTTCCTATTTCAGTCTCAGTTCATTAATGGAAACCATAGGAGCAACAACCTAATGATTCAATTGAGAGAAAGGGTTACTACTAGGTCTCCTTAGGTGTGATTAAAGGGGGTTCAACACTAAGAAAATGCTTAGAAAGAAGGAAATGAAAGTAATATGAAAATCTAACTATGTAACCTAGGAAAAGAAACTTAAAATCAAAATGATAAATGGGAGATAAATAAATAAGTACCTCGAATCTTGGAGATGTTTGAAACAAGGTGTATAATCCCAAAATTATGAATTTTGATGTGAACTAGGACTCATATGCTAGACTGCGTGATTTAGTTCCTAGTTTGGGGTTTCAGGCTAAATATGGAATCTACAATTAGTAATATAGGATCTACAAGAAATGAATGAAAAGTGGTATACTAGGACTCATACACCCAAGGTGGCGATTTAGTACTAGTATTAGGGTTTTTCCCAAACTTTGGTATACTCTAGTGATCTTCTATAGCTTCTCTCCTATCTAATTTCTGAGTTTGAAAGTTTGAATTCTAATAGGTAGGTGAATTTGGTTAAGATGACAACTTCTTGACAACTTTGAAAACTTCATTCAATCTTGCAGCTTTGTATTCAAAGGATCTTCAAGCCTCAAAACACCTAGATCTACAATCACACATGTAAAGGGAGAAAAATGTTGATTTATTAGCACATAGGGGTTTTCCTTGGTCAAACCGTGTTTTGGTAATCAAAACTTGAAATGAAATGAAATATAATGAAGTTATGATGAATGAAAAAATATGTTATGTTACAACTTGCCAAACCCTTGGAATAAAGGATGCAATCTTGTATAAAATGGCTAGCATGAATGTAGATCTTGACTCTTGATTGTTGATATGAATTAATGATTTTAAATGCTATATTGAATCATGAAACCTACATCACAAATGTTAGTTAAAAAAAAAACATGATGCATGATAACTTTGGCATGATGCTTGAATCTTGAATATAGCTCCAAAATCCTTCATAATCAACTCTTGAATGCTCTTGAATTATATTGATCATAAAATTTGTTATAAGAGTGCTTCATAAGATTACTTTGGTGAAATTATGTGAAATAACCTTGTATTTATATTTGTTCATGCCAAATTTCCCAAAATTACAACACTACAAGTTGACATCAGATATACAAGAATAAAATACTGTTGGAAAAAAAGGAAAAACAACTAAGGGGGGGTGAATTAGTTGTCACAAAATATTAAACTTTTCAAACTTAACTTAATCTCAAATTTGATGAATGAACAATAAATCATAAAAGATCAACACATCAAAAACATAGAGAACACCGAGATTTTTTCTATGGAAACCCTGTTAGGGGAAAAACCATGGTGGATGTTAGTCCACAATATTATACCTTGTTAAAAGTGTAATGAAAAATAATGGGAATGCACATGCATTCAGGCACACTTCCTAGAGCTCACTGCTCAAATACAAGAGGGATCACTGTCCAACAATACACAACAATAGCTTCTACACAAGCTTGATTACAATTCCAATTAAGCGAACAAAACCTTCTTCACACTTCGCTCAAACTTCATCTCACTCTGCTCTACAATCAAATGATTAGAACACTATTCGCACATCTGCACTCTCTCTAGCATACATTCTCTCTTATGCACACACTAACTTCACTGAAACAATCACTCTTATATATCCGCAACATGGAATTACATCAACAACCTTTTCGGCCAAAAATATAAAACATATTTTCAATGTCTGGCCAAATTTGCAAAGAAATTTTCAATGTGGATCAAACACCATTGGCTAATATTATGATGAGACCCAAAATAATGTCCTCGAGCACACCAAATATTCAAATCTAAATCTCAAGGATCCGTAACATGTGACAACCATCATGTCAGCAAAGAACATGAAAACCCAAACATGTCAAGAAAAATCTTCGACCACGAGCACATCGATCAATGTGGACGTACAACAAGAATAGAGAATGATCTAGAAGCACCCACAGACAACAAGAATTGATAGAGAAATATCCACAGCAACAAAAATTATTAGAATCACATAAACTTCAATCAGGAACAGTGATAGAACTTACATAAATACTATTAGAACACAACTATTCATAGCACGATCAAATCTTCATGTGGACCTCAAAAACTTTTGGTAGATGATTTAGATACTCTTAGAAATAAACCCTTTAATCTACAATAACTGATCTTCAACATATAGAAAAAAAAACCTTCATGACCTTCACCATTCCACTGGCAGCTTGGAACTCTTCCTTTAACAATTTTCTCAATATCCTCAACATATACAACCTTCAATACAATAATGTTAATAGTGTTGACATCAATGACAACCACATATCAGAAACACAATCACAACATCCAACAAATACAACCAAGAATTGAATTCAAAATAGGTCCTAGCTAAAGCGAGAATCATACACTAATTGGGGCATATGTGTCCCAATAGCCTAAGCTTGGAACATAAAATTTAAGAAATGCTAAGTTCTATACAAAATTCAAGATTAGGCCCTAAAACCTAGGTGGGACCCATATCCCTAAGGTGGCATATGAGTTGCAGATCACTAGATATAGAACACATAACCCAAAAAAATTAAATTATGTTTGGTCATTTATTGAATATCGGGATTATCCTCTAGAAAATGCATTAAATAAGGCTTGTGGATGCAAAATAGGACCAAATAAGGCATAAAGAAACCTACTCTTAACAAGGAGAGCCCAAACAAGTTTGAAAATGTAAAGGGATATATTTTTCTACACTATAGTGAGAAAGTATCTTGGCATCACATTGATTGTGTGATGGCTTTATCATGTTGGAATATGTCCAATGATGTGTGCATAAATTTTTGTCTTGGTTGAGGATTATAGGGGATGGATGGTTATAGATGTAATTGAAGAAATTATTAGTGGGAGATGATTGGATCAATAGGGGTAATGTGTTTGATGAAATTATTAGTGGAATCAATATTGTGAGAGGACTGATGAATGGTACCTATTTTATGTTGGAGGAAGTTTCCTCAGCCTTATTAGAGAAGTGAAAAATGTACTTGTCATGAGATATATAACCAAGGCTCTAATATCTTGGATTTTATTTTATTTGTATGGGATCCAAGATGCCTTCCTCATGAAAGCCTATCGATTTTCCTTGATAATTTTAGATGAGTATGGAATATTGGAAGTTGTATTTTTCTCAAAAATAAGATAATTTTATTGAATAAAGATATAGGAAGCAAGATGATAGGATTTTCATTCATGAATTAATTCAATAGCATAATTATTTGATCTTGAGATGGTAAACAATCATGGAAGGGATTGGCTAGGACACTTGGATCTTGAATTGGATGTGGACATGTGTTGAATTTCTTTGGAGAAAGAACTTGACATAGATGGGTTGGTTTGGGAGAAAGCTCTTGACCTTTTATTGTATGACAGTTTTTAATTTTCTACCTTAAAGCAATTGCTCATAGCTAGGTGTTTTTAAATTTCTTTAAGGTGGGGACATACATTGTCATTATTTTCTTCATTTTCTTCACATGTGATATAATTAGTGGTGTGTTAGAATTAACATTATTTTCTTCACTTTGTTTACACGTGTTGGACTTAGTGGTTCATTGACATTGGCATTATTTGCTTCATTTTGTTGACATGTGTTGGACATAGTGGTGCATTGTTATTGGAATTTTTCTTCACTTTGTTCACAGGCATTAAAATTAGTGATGCATTGGCATAGAAAATTGATCAAATCTGTAGCACCATATCAAAGTTCCTAGGGATTATAATTCTTGGTATGCTTGATATGGGTGCACACCTAGTGAATATCGAACTTCACTAGACCTATTATGTTTCTAATTTTACTACTTTGTCATGGGTACATAACTAGTGAATATCATACTTCACTAGACCTAATGTGTTTCTCATTTTTCTACATTGGCATGCATACACACCTAGTGAATATCGAATTTCACTAGACCTAGGTTGTTTCTCATTTTTCTTGTGGGCTCACCTATTGAATATTGGACTTCAGTAGCCCATAGTACCTTTTATTTCTGATTCACCAAACAAATAAAATACTTTTCTATGGTGTGAGTCATGAATGTCTTTGGTGTGGATCCTAGCATAACATAACTTTCTAGCTCATGCCTATCCATACCCTCTTTTGTATTCTATTTTGAATTGTGTATGTTTGTGTATGTTTTTTTTTGCATTTCATACATGCATTCCTTTGTGCTTATGATGGTGTGTCATATAATCTTGGATCTTGGGGGACTGTGCACCCCTCTAATCCTTAGTTGTCATATATTTTAAAAACTTATACATGTGAACCCCTCTTGACATATTAGTGTGAGTTTGAGTGTATGTACATATGCTCACTAAAGTGGGGCTAAATGTAGCATCGTAAATTGTCATCCTTGACAATTTAACACTATTTTTTGCTCCCCTTGACTTATTGGACATGAATAAGCTCCTAATTTAATAAATTATGAATTTTATTGTCTATTTTTATCAATTTATAGGAAATTGAAAGAATTGAATAAATACATTTATTTAATGTTTTCTCCCATGAAACCTAAAATCCTAGAAAATAGGGTTAGGAATAGGATGCCCTTAGGCATCTGAGTCCCTCTCTTTTTCCAAGATCCAAATTTTAATATGTCAATGTCAGAATTTTAAAATTTTAAATTCAATTTAAAAATGTTGTCTATTGGGATTTAATATGCAAGAAATTGAAAAATTACATATAAATACCTAGTTATAGCATTATTTAAAATTATCTAGAAAAATATTGGAAAACATATGATCAAGAGCACTATCAAGAAACTCAAGAACAACATATAAAACTTGATTGCTTAAATTCAAGGTCCAAGCATCATGTCAAATCCTATGTGTGTTTTTGAATGTTCTTGTTATGCTTGTTTGTGAAGGATAAACATTGTTGTAGGTCTCCAAGAAATTAAAGCATTCAAGTAAGCAAGATCCAAAACCTTGAGGTAGTGTGCATGACTTCAGTTCTTCAAAGAAACCATTGAAGGGTGGCGAGTTGTAACATTTTTTTAATTCATCATTCCTTATTATCATTTACCTTTGTATCATTTACATTTCTATTATGGAAGTGGAAACACTAATATAGGATTTGACTAAGACAAGCCTATAAATGGCACAAAAAATTTTCTCTCTAAGAATGTGCAAATTTTAGGTTTTAAGATGATTGAAGGAACATTAAAGATAAATTATTCAATGTTGCATTCAAAACCCTACACCTTGTCAACTCATGGAAACTCATCTACAAAATTATTTGACAGTGATTCAACAGGTCTACAAGCGAAAACATGGAAATCAGATATGACATCAAAGGACTACACATGCAGAGCTAGAAACCCCTAGGAGGACTCACACACCCTTGGGTGACCCTGTCCTCATATTCTAACTAACATCAAAATTTCAAGATAGCTACACATCACTATACCTTTCCTAGATTTGTTTGCAATTCTCTATTTTAGTCCATCAATCATTTGAAGCTTTCATTTTTCATATTAGGGTAGATATTCTAGGCAGGTTAATTAATTTAAATTTATTCAATCTATTTCAAGGCTCTAAAAGATGCATATCCAAGTTTTATTGGCTCACCTTCATGCATAAAAGTCAATATGAACACATTTTTGATCTCCATATTAATTAAACAATAAAAAAAGAACACTCCCATACCACACAAAATTTGAATCCTATGGTTACACATTAGACCTAGGGTTCTATTTTTATTTTCCTCAATAACAAAATTTATCTTTCATGGGATTTAATTACCATGTTGAACCTAATCTGAAAGTATGGTGCACTTTCTTGGATTCACATCTCTACCAAATCTTTTTGGGATATGCCATCCATTGATTATTTTTTGTGATCAAATGTTTATTCTATATTTCATTTCCTCTTTATATTAAGTGAAGATTTTTTTTTATTATCCTTACAAGCTTATTAAATCCACATACTTTTAAATTAGTATCTTTTAACTAAAGTTGTCAGACACACCTACACATAGGATTGGAAAGGACCAATTTTACACTTGTCCATACCATATTTTCTATGTTTCAAAAATGAACTATGCCATTACTTCATTCTATTTTGGACCCAAGAGAGAGACCAATGGTTAAATTTTTCTCTTGGCCAATTTTAATTACTCCCATATAGAGAATAAATGGTTGGATAGGGCTCTAATATTATGTTTGAAATTGTTGGGTGTCATATGGTTTGTCCTTTATACATGTTTTTGATAAAGGAAAAAATGGGTTTTACAGGGACCCAAAACCACAAAGTTTATAGCATAAAAAAAGAAAGGACAAAAAAATCCAATGAATTAAACAGGCTGCAACTAAAGAAAAAACTAGAAAATACAGTAGCCATCCCAAAAAACCAGGAAGGACAACCAAAGAGCTAGCTGAAGCAAAAACCAAAAAACCAGCAACAACTAATCTAGAGTCTTCAGAACAATCTCAGTCTCGGCCTCCAGATCCTGCATATCCTGGACACCCTTCTTGAAAGTTTGAATCATCTGTGGCATGGGGGGTGACTTCCTTTTCATATTAGCCTTGGTTCTCTTCGAAATTCCTATATCCTCTTCCTGGTTTTTATCTTTCACCTCTTCCAAATCAACAACCAAGAACCCCTGTTGAGCTTTATCTAGTTTTTCAGTCATTGCATTGATAATGATAGTATTATGTCTTTCCATTGTATTATTCTATTTAGCAATTATCTTCACAACATTTTTTATTTTTTCCAAATCCATATCTATCCTTCTATCCTTCCCTGCATTGTCCTGGACCTCTCTACTAATCATGTTCTCATTACACTCATCATCATTCTTACATAACGCCGAAACCTTAGCTCCCACCTCTTCCAATTTACTCCGAAGGGCCCAATTTTTTATTTTTAGATCACTAATTTCATGAAAGACCTATTTTGACATTTTGAAATGGTCCACAACATTATTCCTCGCAATCCCTAGAAAATTAGCAGTAGGTTCCCTATCAAGATTGAGGACACTTTTAGCAGGGTCAGAGGCTCCAGGGGGGCCAGTTCTAACATCTTTGTCCATCGATGGGATAGAAAATGAAGAAATATTATTTGCGCTAGAATCCTTAGAGTTAGGAGAATCTTCAAAATATGAAACAAGGTTTTTAACATGGAGATTCTTTCCAACACCTTTGGCTTTGGGAGTAGAACATCCAGGCTCAAAAGTAGGGCAAACTTTCATACGCTGCGTATTATGGATTTGTATTTTCATGCCAGTTTGGAAAGAGGGCGAATCCAGGACCATCCTTACCAGACTAAAATTTGGTTTATTCCCTGAACTACTAGGTTCAGTGTCATCCTCCTTAGATGTCGAAGAGGCATCCAAGTTAGCAGGGGACGACAAATTTTTGAAGTGTTCAAAAATTAATCTTATCAAACCAGTATGTAATATCGGATATCTTTTAGGGTTTTTCTTATGGTCTTCCATACTCTTTCTTAAGTAACAAAGTAAATAGTAGGGGAGAGAAACCCTTACCTTATAGCAAAAATGATTGAGCAAGGAAAAATGATAGCCCTAGACCCTAGTGAACTGACCATCCAGGGTAATATACTCCATGATGATGCGAAGAAATTTTCTCCAGAAGGTTTAATGGTGTCGGCCTCTAAGTAACTGTTGGAAAATTTCACCAGTTTCAAATTTTCCTTGTCTTTCTTTAGAAATATGACCACCGCTTCATAAGAGAAATTCCTGTCCTGAAAAAATTTGTGTCCTTCAGTGGACATACCAGTCACTTCAGCAATGAGATTTTCATCAAGCTTAACTTTCCTGCCAAAAAGGGTTATTTCCCCATTGTCCCAATTCTTCTCAAAAAGCTCAGTAGCTTCCAAATTAGACCCATGGAGTTTTTCTAGAAAAGGGAGTAAACCCCCACTTATAACTTTGTTCCACACTTTAGTATTTGTTGTGTGCATCTCGAAGTTGTCTGAATCAACTCTTTTTCTTTCTCCTCCCATTTTAGCAAGCACAGTGATGCAGACTGAAACAAAATCTTGGTTTGAAATAGTCCTGCCAAACCTATGAGGCCAAAAAGCATGCTGAGCTAGCTTACAAGAAAAAATGATTAACTCGGCCCCATGCAATCTAGTGATAGTGATGTACTTACCTCTTTCCATCATTATGATTGAAGTGACACACATCTTTCCCATATGATGCATCATAGTTCAATAATGCTTAGACATCAACACCTAAATCATTGATATTTAGCCATGTGCACTGACCTTTACTTTTAACCCCTTCATTCGCAAAAAATTCTGCCACAACATTGGATTCTCTATAGGCATGGGATATTTTTATATTATCAAACTTAGCTAAGGTAGAAATAGCATCAATAATCCAAGACTTTATGGTCCACAAGGGGGGGGACCTACGAAGAAGACACTCAATAATATTTTTTGAGTCCCCTTCAAGCCAGAGGTTTTTAAAATTCAGACTATGATCCAAATTTATTAGATGAAAAGCTCTGAAAACCTCAGCCAAGTGATTGGTTTGTGAGCCAAGGGGGGTAGCAATCACACCTAGAAAATTGCCAAAAGAGTCCCTTATAACTCTACCACATCTCGCCGCACTAGGATTTCCTTTAGTCACCCCATCAAAGTTGGCTTTGATCCAACCATTAGGTGGGAAAGTCCAATAGACTCCCTCCCTATCCTTCTTAGAATTTTTAGGAGCATAGGAAGTATCCTAACTAATTTTCCATTCCTTAGTAATCGTTAGATCATAGGAAGAACAAACCACTTTCTCAATATTACAATCTTGCTTGGGGATTGCATTGAAATTTTATTTCATTAATCTGATTATTTTATCAAACATTATGATCTCTGAAGATTCCTTATCTCTATAAATTCTATTGTTTCATTTTTCCAAAGACCCCAAGCAACATGAGGGAAGGAAAAATCCCACAGCTTCTGTAGTGCTGGGTTGTGAGTAGGGGATTTCCATTGGATGAAAAAGTCTTCAATTGACAAGGGGAACACCCAAGATAAATGCCAATAACAAAGGAATTTTTCCCAAATCGAGGCAGTAAATGGGTAATGAAGAAACAAATGACAAACTGAATCTGCCTCCATCTTCAAGAGATAACATCTATTGGGTATTTGAAAACCTCTCGTGCAAAGGTTATCAACTGTGAGCACTTTGTTTTGAAGAAGGATCCAAAAGAAGATATTGACTTTGGGAATGAGGTGTTTGATCTAGGCATTTGACCAAAAATGGAGGGGAACCTAGGCTAAAGATAGCCTAGTAAAAGTCGATGGAACAGAGTAGTTGTTTGAGGGTTCATCTTTCCAAACAAGACAATCTTCCATTTGATCATGGAAAAATTTGCTAGCCAACAGGGAGGATTGAACAGGAGAAAGAACTTGACTAACAAGACCTAGATCCACCCATTTTCCATTGTTCCAATAATATTTAACATACAACCCAAAGAGAGCTTTACAAATCTCAGCCCACTCGTAAAAAGGTTCAATTTTTTCAAGGGGCTCCTTGAACAACCATCTATCATCCCAAAATCTTGTTTGGTTTCCACTCCTGACTTGCCAACCCACTCCTATATCAACCACTTTTCTGCCAGCAATGAAGTTATTCCAATAGGTTGAGCCGTTGGGAAGAAGATGGGATTCCCTCATGATTATAAGAGATATGTTATTCTCCAAATATTTGCTTGTCAGGATTTTAGTCCATTCCCTTGAGGACGAAAATAGTCTCCAAATTTGTTTAGCAAGAAGAGTCTTGTTAACCATCCTAACTTTTCTAAGGCCTAAACCACTGGCCTTTTTAGGTCTACACACTAGATCCCACCCTATTAAAGGAAACCTTTTTCTTTCTTCAACACCCAACCAAAGAAATATTTTTTGAATCTTTTCAATAGCATCCACAAACTTGGTAGGGATTTTAAAAAGGCTTAAAGCATAAATCGACAGATTTTGAAGAGTAGCTTTGAGGAGTTGTAATTTACCGGCTTGACTTAGCAGAGCTCCTTTCCATCTAGCAAGTTTCTTGCTAAACCTCTCAACCAATGAAATCCAAAAGGACTCCAGGGGTTTAAGGCTTAAAGGTAAACCTAGATAGGTGGCAGGTAAAGACTCCACCTTGCAACCTAGGATTCTAGAAATTTTATATTGTATGTGTTTAGGAGTATTAGAAAAGAAGAGAGTTTTTTTGTTTGTTAATCAGCTAGCTAGACGCCCTTCCATATGCATCCAGCAGTTTTTTCAAAGAATTTCCCTCTGAAACAGTAGATTTTCCCAAGAGGATGGTATCATCAATGAACTGTTGACGAGAACAGATCAAATTGCTAGAAGACGGTTTAAGACCAACAAGGGATCTTTGATGTATCAGCCTTTTCAAATTTGTTCCAAGACTTTCCACCATAATAGTAGATAAAATAGGAGAAATAAGATCTCCCTGTCTAAGATCTCTGGAGCTTTGAAAGAAAATCAAGGGAGATCCATTAACCATAACAGAGATTGAAGTTGTAGACACAATCTGCTCCACCAGCTGAAGAACACTGTTGCTGAACCCAAACGCCTTTAAAATTTTAAACAAGAATTTCTAGTCAACTCTATCATAGGCTTTCCATATATCAAGCTTTAAGAGGAAACCTTTAGTCTTTGACTCAACCAAGGAATGAATATTCTCATGTATTGTGACTATAGAATTAAGGATCTATCTACCAGGGACAAATCCATTATGTTGAGGTGAGATTAGAGTTGGCAATAGAATTAAAAATCTTGAATTCATAACCTTCGAGATGATTTTGTAGATAGAGTTACAAAGGTTGATAGGTCTGAAAGCATCAAAGTCCACCACGCCATGCTTCTTAGGAATCAGAACTAGAAAAGTAGCATTTAACTCTTTTAGGAGACTTTTGGACCCATAAAATTCTTTACCAACATTCACCACATCCTCTCCAATAATCTCCCAAAACTGTTGAAAGAACATAGGAAACCCATCAGTACCTAGAGCTTTACTCCCTTCAAAGGAAAAGACAACCTTCCTAACTTCCTCACTAGATGGAATAGCAATCAACTTAGAGTTATCTTCCTGATTAATTACATTAGGTATAGCCTCTATCAAATGATCTTGATTATTTTGGTTATTTTCCTCATTCTCAGAAAGAAGATTTTTGAAGAAAATAACAGCTTGCCTTCTAATGTCCTCCTCCTCCTCATATCGGTTACCATCAGCTTCAATAAGAGAGATTTTGTTAACAACCCTGTGTTTTGAGGCCGACAAGTGAAAGTACCTAATTTTTTTTTCACCTACATATAACCATAAACCTCTAGATCTTTGTCTCCCAAACTCCTCTTCTTTAGAAATGATGTCATGCATCTTAATAAGGAGCTCATTCTCTTTTTCCTTAATATAATTCAAATATCCTTCCTTTTGGATTTTATTTTTGATTTCCCCCAACTCCATTTGAAGATTAGTTTTAATCCAAAAAATGTTACCAAAAGACTCTTTTTTCCATTTTTTAAAATTGAATTTAACATCCCTAAGTCTTTTGGCAACTCTAAACATAGTTGTCCTAGAGATATTAATGTTCCAACTTTTCCTAATTTCCTCATTAAAAAGAGGATGGGAAAGCCACATTTTTTCAACTCCGAAGGGGGTATTTTTCTTTATCTTTAAAGGATCTGCAACAAAACTTATGCGAAAGTGGTAAGATCCAATCCTTGAAAGGGCTTTAAGAGAACAATAATAGTTTAAAAACCATTGGTTAGAAATTAAAGTTCTAACTAATCTAACCTAGATCAAGTCCATACCATTTATGCGATTCGACCAGGTATAGGAAGCACCCTGCAAATCCAGATCAATCAACACCTGATTATTGATAAAGTTCTGAAGATCCCCCTTACTTTCTGCATTTATCTAGGATCCTCCAATTTTTTCTTCATTCAATAAGGGGGTATTAAAGTCTCCCATGACAACCCAAGAATCATTGTCAAAAATCCTTCAGAAAGTGGCTAGCTCCAACCAGAAAGATTTTCTGGTACCTTTTCCATTGGGAGCATAGATATTTGACTGAATCCAGCTAAAATTGTCCCTAATGTGGGTGAATCTAGTAGCAATGTGGTTCGAGCCTTCAAAAATCAGATCCCCTTTGATTATGTGACTATTCCAAAAAGTGGCAATACCTCCTGAAGCACCATTTGAGTTATTGCCATGTATACTACAATACTGAAACAATTTCATCTTTTCCACTTTTTCCTTTGACATTTTTGTTTCCTCAATAAGGAGAATATCTGGCTTATGATCTCTAACAAAATTGTGCAGTACATCCTGCTTATGGGGATTATTAAGTCCCCTGATATTCCACGACATGATCTTCATGATTTTCTAGGGGAGTGGAGAAACTCTGGGATGGTTTTCTGAAAGCCATCTGCAATATCTTGAAAATTGTTATGCTCTCTTGTCCGTTTAGTTGATCTTTTTCCACGAGAGTTCTTTGTTGCTCCATAGTCTGCCTTGGGTCTTGACCTAGTGGAGATAGCACTTGGAGTATTCCATTGTTTATCTTTTTTCTTATTTTTCTTGGATAAGACCTCTCTATCAGTATCTTCTTGACTTTCCATTTCTTTACTAGATTCCCACTCCTTATTAGTCAGATGTCTTTGCTCCCAGGGTAAATTATCCATGAGGCCATTCAAATGAAAGGTTGAATAATAACTTGAAAGTTCAGTAGCTTGGCCCAGATTATCATAGGAGTCCTTTACCAAGGATAGACCCTAGATAGGTATGTCCTCCAAGCCTGGATTCCCTTCAATATTCTCAGTTGGGCACTTCTCTTGACATAAAGGACCTACATCCTGGCTCTGCTTTTCTTCACCAACTGCCTACCCTACACTTGCTTCTTTTTTCTTAGTTATCAAGGTGTCCTCAAATTCCTTATGTTGGGTTTCCTGGGGAACCACACACTTATTCCCCATGTCTCAACCAGCCTCTTTTAAGATACCATGAACATTAAACTCTTTATTCTCTAGGAATCCCCCTTCTGATTTATTTCTCCATACAAATTTTGAAGTTCCAACTAGCTTCTCCTTTTCTTTGATGGTATTTAAAGGACATTTCTCAGCCCAGTGCCCAAATTTTATGCATTTGAAGCAAGCAAATGGAATAGTTTCAAACTCAATAGCCTGCGACTAGGATCCCAACTTTGAAAGAATCTCGACTGATGAAGGAAGGTCAGCATTCTGAGAGACCCCCACACATATTCTTGCAAATACCAACCTCTTTCTAGCACCTGTCATAGAGTCAATAGAAAGAAGCTCTCCAAAAGAGTTCGCAATGCCATAAAATATATCTTCATTCCAATACTCCAAGGGGAGACCCGGGAGTCTGACCCACACTGGGACATTCTCAAAAATAGAATCCAATAAGTCCAGATTTGAAGACCATTTTTTAAGAGCCAGGGAAGATTCCCGTATTACCCATGGACCGCCACTTCTTATAGCCAAGATATCCTCCCTGTAGGTGAATTCAAATGCCAAAAATCCCTTTGGGAGCACCGCTACTGAAATTTTTTCATAAGTTCTCCATTTTTTTTGACAAACTCCCTAACCACTTCAATATTTGGTCTAGGGCCCATAAATTTACCCACTAGGGTTCTTTCCATTAAAGCAATGTTATGATCAATTAACAGATCAGGCACAGTGATTGCAAACTTACCTTTCTCTGGGATAGAGATATTTTGCACTGGAGGGAAGGTTGACTTTTCGTTTGGTTTAACCCCAAATAGAGAAGCCCAAGGTTTACGATTGCCTCCATTTTCACCAACAGTCCCCACCACGCCTTTAGATTTTTCACTTTTTTTACTGCTAGGGGAACCCACAGTTTTAGCAGCTAGAATATCCTTTCCTCCTGGGTCCACCAGAATTTTGTTTCCAAAATCCGCCTCTTCCAGATCAACCTCACCTTGCTTCTTACTCGAAACAATGGTTTGATGATATGCCATGATCATTGGAGTTCATTATTCTTTCTATGGTACTTTGCTATTATTTTTCCACTAAAATATGCCCTTTTTCACTTTCTATACTTTTTCTTAGATCTTAAATTGGTTTTCTTATTCTATTTATTTGGTTTCTCATACACTTGATTGGTGGCACACCATATTTTCTTATTTGTGGCATATATTTCTTTAAAATTTGTTGTGTCATTATTTTCATAGGTGTATATATTGAGATGCCTCTCTTTGAATAGTCACAATATTGGTTGTAACTATAACGTAGATATAATACAACCATACATGACTGGGTGAAGACAAACATAAATAAAGACATTATGAGTGATAAAGGTGGTAGCTCACATGAATCCTTGATTCTATATAGGCAATTCTTATGATAGTCTGGACATATAAGTTTGTATAATAAAGGTTCTATGGTGACTCTCAAAAGGAAGTGTGCTTTTGTGTTTTGAACCCATATGTAGGAATACCTTTTCCATTGGGAATAGAGTCAATGGAAAAGAGTCAATGTGTTTAGAAATGAAGAAAAACCTGGGCCTATAAAGAATGAACCTTGATTCTATAGATATCAATGAAAAAATTAGCATGAATATTTCCATTGAATATACAAAAAAATTACAGTTAAGATTCATGTAGAACAAACTAATATAAACTACCTACCACTATCATTATGCTGAAAATTTTGAAGACAGTTGTTTCCGGTGCAGCAAATATTCACAAAGGTCACGGCTCGTGCCTAGTGGAGATGCATATGAAGCCATGAAAATAAATAATATTACTATTTTAAATATTTTATTAATTTAAAATGCTTTATATTTGTAATATTTTCTGAACACAGCTGGAATCACATGCTCGATAAATCATTTTAAAATATTTTTGATTAAAATTTTTAAATCTAAACTTTGTAATAAATGAAAAATATTTACTTTGTATAAAAAATTATAGCTTTTGATTTGTTCAAAGCTGTTATAATTTTTTGGATGCAATAATATCTACCGAAGGCAGAGAAAACAATTTAGCTCCCTAAATAGGAGAACAAACAACACTTTAGTTTCAAACGACGCAATAATATCTACCGAAGGGAGAAAAATCAGTTGCAGGCCTTAGAAACGCAGAACGACCCATAATAGAGACGTTTCCTGTAGCTATCCAAAAACTCATCGAATATTTATCCTCACCATACAAACGACAAAAGACAGGCTATTGAAACCTACTCTTCCTCTATAAATACTAATCAGAATTCCTTCAGCGGTACATCTAAACATTTGATCTGTCAACTACATTGTTTCGTAACGTAATGGATAAAATTAATGTTTTGAGATTTATGGGCGTATTGCTTGTATGGCTCTTGATTCTGAAGCCTTGTATGGGTAGTTCTTTTACTGTGTGGGAAGGGCCTGGGTGTGATGGCGAGGGTGCCACTTGGAGTGGTTGTGGGTGTGTTGGCATAGCCCACCACGGAGGATATCGATATGTTAACGAAGGACAGCCTGTGTTTCTTTATAATGCTGACAATTGCGAGGGTGAAGTACATACTAAACTTGATGTCAGTACAACTGACTGCACTGGTTTTGGGTGGAATAGCGTCTCCATTTATTGCGGATAATGTATGCTTTATCTAAAATACATGATTAACAACTATTGCTATCCAAGGATGATAATTGGTATGAATAAAGAGACGGCTTTGTGTCTTTCGTTGTGTGTAGTTTGGTAAATTTAGTAAGATTTGTATTTGGTCCATAAGATTGAGATGCACTCTTACAGTTAAATCTATTAGGATTTGTATCTGGCCTTATGATTGACCTTTCATATCGTATGTATGCCACCTTTATGATTGAAGGCTTCGTTTAATGTTTTCCTTTCTATTAAATTTAAATAAAAATGATAATATTGATTAACTTCATAAATGCATGTTGACTAGGCACTTGAAAAAATTAAAATAAATAGCTAGACAAAATCTAAACAAACCAAACATGGAAAAAAAATTAAATTGTAGAGACAGTAGTCTACTATTCCTTATATTGAGACCAAAACATTCTTTTGTAAAATAATTCATTATTTGAAAAATATTTCTTCATTTGCACCATTGATTACACTCTAACACTAACACTAGACTATTTGAGCCTTATTTTATAGATGACAATAAGTATTAGAATACAATCAAGGATAATGATACTATAATTAATCCAATGAAAAACACTATATTGAAAGGCATGCTTGGTCTCACGTAATAATTTGATATGAACAATTATTAGACTAATAAACCCATTGATTTCTATGGAAAAATCAATAGAGCCGTGTAACCTTACAAACATGTGAGATCCTAAGAATGTTCTCTTACAAAGGAAATGTTTTGAGGACGAGGAGCAAGGGATATTTTTAAGCATTTGAATAACTTCAAGATGCTATACCATTTAAAAATTACGATAACAAGATCTATGATGCCTCCATAAATCAAAAAGTGGTTAAAATATAAACCAAGACATGCGAGTTTTTTAGCAATATTTCTACAAGTTTGTGTTTGTTTTTCTCTTTGTTAATAGGTTTACTCTGAAGCAATAGTATCCTAGAACATTTCCAATTACATCAGGAGAGTTGGTTAGAGAAAGTGTCTCCAAGTGGTCACATGTTCAAACACAGTGACTCTTATTTTTTATTCAAGTTTAAGAAATATTTTAAACTTAATGGAAATTACAAAATATTAATATTGAAGTGTTCAAATATAAAATATAATCTCATGCAACATAAGTCATAATTTTTGAAAATAGTGATGTTGATTTTAAGTTTAGCATACATTGTATCATAGTTTTTTTCCTTTTTTTTTGTAATGGATGTAGTTTGGTTAAAGGTAATACATCATTTTCTTACATGGGTAATTTCATGCATATTTTACATTTTTATGAGTCTTTTTAATTTCTACTTTCATATCTAGGTTTTAAAGCTTAGGGGTCAAAATGAAAGTTGAAGGACTTGACACAAGATGGAGGAACACTCACATTCATAAATAGATTCTCACCTATAGTATAGGTTTCTTTATAGATAGTTTTGGTACGAGTACATGGTTTTTTCTTTTTTGTATAGTTGTAGGTATAAAATTTTACTTTTTATTTGATGTTTTAGCTCACTATGTTTAGTGTCAATTTTGTTATTTTTACTTTTGTTTTCCACTTTCTTGGAATTCATGTAGATTATAGGTTTTCTAGGAGGTAATTCATTTTCTGTAGAAATTCTTTGTGATCTCTTTACAATTGGCATTCCTTTGATATCATGTTTTATCTTTATATTGTGATAAGTGAAAACTAATAAGGATGTTGATCATTTGTTTGGGAAATGAAATAAAAAAAAGGACTATTGTATTATCAGAGGCATGCTTTATTCTGATTGAATGTGTTAGTTATAATATCATCAAGCCAAGAATGAACTTGATGTAGAAATTGAAATGAAATGCTCATTAATCTATTAAGTGAATAAATAGCTACTAGGAGGATGTGTAAAAAATTCAGCATAAGCTAACTAATGCTAGGGGATTATAGGACCATCTTGTAGAGTAACAAGGTGTACTGTAGGAAATTGTATACCCTTTACAATTGTAGAGTAGAAAAATTTATCCCTTCACATTTTCACACTTGTTTGGGCCCTTTGTGTGAAAATTAGATTCATTTATGCTTTAATTGGTCCTATTTTACATCCATAAGCCTTATTAAATGCAATTTTTTTAGGATAATCTTGATATTTAACTAATGGAAAATCATAATTTAAGGTTTAAGGTTATGTATTGTAGATCTAGTGATTTGGGACTCCTATGCCTCCTTGAGGGTATGGGTCCGACCTAGGTCTTGGGACTTGATTTTAAATATTGTATTGAACTTAACACTTCCTGGAATTTGTGTCATGGGTTTAAGCCAGTAGGACTCATACACCCAACCTAGCATATGAATCTTGCTTTAATTAGTACATATTTTAAATCAAATTCTTGGTGGGAAATATTTTATTATCCTAGATCTAATGTTGGCTTGTAGTGTTGTAATTTGAGAATTTTTCCAAAAACAAGTATAAATATAAGGCTATTTAACATAATTTCATCTAAGAAATCTTAAGGAGAACAAGATAGCAAGTTTTCAAGTCATCTAAGAAATTCAAGAGAGAATTCCTAAGAAAATTTTATGAGATTAAGATACTTCAAGAGCATTAATTCAAGATTCAAGCATCGTGTCAAAGTCTCCATGCATCATGTGTTTTTGTGAGCTAACATGTTGACGTAGCATTTGTGATCCAAGTTCAAGAATTCAACGCCATATCAAGTTTCATGATCAAAATCTACATCTATTGAAGCCAATTCATACAAGCTACAAATATTCACTCCAAGGATTCAACAAGGCTTGGTGATACGTTAGATTCATTTGTCTATTCATCATCCCTCTATGTTATTTCAATTAATTTCAAAGTTTAATTACACAAATGGGGTCTAACTGAAGTAAAGCCCCATCCACTAACAAAACAATATTCATTTCTCTCTTGTGATGTGTATTTTGAAGATTTAGGTGAATGCGACTCACTCTCTGAACCTAGTGATTTAGTCTCGGTAGAGCCTTTCGATAGTGTCAAATCCAAGTTCAGAAGATTTGAAAAGATCCTAAGAAATCCTATAGCATGACTCATACACCCAACGTAGAATTTTTGTCTCGTTATAGTTTTTGATCACTGTTCAATAGATCCTGATCAACTCTCAAAGAATCCCAGATCCTACCTTGAAAAACCTAGAGTGGGACTAAATTGCCCAACCATGCATATTAGTGCTAGTGCAATCTAAAATAGTAGTCTCCAAGATTTATAAATCTTCTTTTGACCTCTCCACTCCTTCAAGTTATTTTTTCTTTCATTTTGTTTATTAATCTCATTTCATGTTTTCAAATTTCTAGGATTTTGTACATAAGTGTTTCATTTCTCATTTGAAACTTCATTTAAATGGTGAACCCCCATCCAATCACATTAGGAAACCCCTAGTTCACCCCTCAATTTAGTCACTTGTTTGAGGGATCTTAGTTTCCTAATGAACTAAAGCACGAAATAGGTTCTAAGTTTCATCTCCTATAAGGTGGACACCCATTTTCCATGGTTCATTTTGGTGAACCTGACCTTTGGACCCTTGAATTTTTTATTTGGAGAACATTGTAGTCCTAGATCTATATTACACTAACATTATATTAGATTTTCATTAGTTGAATTGCATTTAAGGATTCTAAATCCTGCATTAGTGAAAGTGCATATAGGTTGCATTTTTGTATCTTGCATCATTCAATGTCATTGGAAATATATAATTTTAAATAGTCAATTAAGCATACAATCTAGATACATTAAAATCAACTTAGAATTTTTTGATCTTGGCTTAAAAACCCTAATTTGGAACTCATTCAACCACCTAGGTGATTTAGTCCTTGAATAAGTCTTTTCTCCAAATTCTTGGGTATTATGTGCTCTCTATTTTTTGCTATTTGAACCTATCAAAAACCCTAAGTGGGATTCATATTCCCATCTAGGCAAGTGATTCCTTGGAGGTCTACAAAACCTATTTTTTTTGAGCTTTCTGTTGATTTTATGTACTTCCTAGGCTTGCTAGTAACCTACTCTATTAGTTTGGAGAGCTTTGAGAATTTATGTCTCATGTATCTAGGTCTAATAATCCATTTATTGTAGTCATTTTTAAAAATCATTCACAAACTCATTTTAGTAGTGAAAATCTTCAAATATGTAGGACATTTGTTTACATTTTTAAGCATTACTTAAATTAGATAGCTTACTTTTTCATGTTATCATTTTTTCTTTTAAGATATGTGGTTTTGAAATGGTTAAGAATGGATTATATAAGTACAACATCCACTCTTATGAATTTAATTTGGAGTACAACAATGAGGTTATCAAGAAACATGTTATCCATCCTCCCACCATCTTTCCTAGTTATGAAAACATCTTAGAGCAAGAGAAACAAACCATTGACACAATCCTTAAAATCACATTGCCTATCACTCACTCAAACCCTACTAGCTCTCCCATTTGTGAGGATGATATGATACAAGATGATACAAGCATAAATAACCATGAAAACCATAATTTTTCTTCTCTCAATACTTCTCCTATTGGTGATGAAGGTATTTTGGTGAAAGAAGATATAATCATTGAAAATCATCAAAGTCCTATTTTTGCCTCTCCTCCCCCCCTTGGGAAAATAGTATGACACAAGAAGATGAGATCATTAAAACATTCCTCAACATTACTCTTCTTAATCTCTATTAATCTCCTAACACCACCCCTACTTATGAGAATGCTTTAGTGAACGAGGATACAATCATGAACAATCATGAAAATACATTTGTCAAGAGATCCAATGATTGAGAACTATGACAATCCTACCTTTCCTACTTAGGAAGATATTATAGGAAATGAGGATGTAACTATAGATAACCATGATAATCACATTTTTTATTCTCCTAATATCTTTCCTAGTTGTAAATAAGATAGACTGGTTTTGGAAGATACACTTACTAAGATTCATGAAAATCTTGTTTTTCCCTTTCCTAATGGTCCTACCATTTGGAGAGATCTATTTGAATGAAAGGATCCAATCATTGGTAAGTAGGACAATGATAGTTGTTCCTCTCATAGTGCTTCCCTATTGGTGATGAGGTTAATTTATAAAATATAAACATGGAATGTGACGAAAATATTGTTTTATCCTCTCCCAAAAGCTCTCTTACTAGGATAGATATCATGGTGTAAGAGAATTATGGATCTAATGCATGCCTTTGAAACAATGACAATGTGACTTCCTTAGATAAAGATGATGAAGTGACATTAGTCTCCCCTTTAGTAAGAGATAATGAAAATAAGGATAATTCCTCTAAGGTTATGCACATTAGATATCCCTTGAAGTACTATACTGAGCCTAACTTATCCTTTATCCACCCTCAAACCAAACCCATCCTCATCCTCTAACCACACAAGGATAATGTTTCGTAGAAATCAAGTTATAATACGATTGCTCATATATATAACACTATAAATAATTTGAAACCAAGACAAACACTTTCAACATCCCTCCTATTTCATAACCATATATTTCCTAGTTACCCTCATTTTCCTTTACATAATGAAAAGGAGTCTAATATTGTTAAACAACTAAAGAATACTCTTGCTAAGATATCCTTATGGGATCTTATTCAAGCCTCTCCTCATTATCTTAACATGATTCAAAGTGATTTACAACAAGTTATGATCCCCCCTAACATGTAATCCAATGATGTGGCAGCCTAAATTCAAGCTATAACTCTAGTCAACTTAGACATTACTTTTGATCAAGATGAGTTGTGTTCACTAGAAGTGCAAAAACAATATGAAGCTTTTGTGATAATAGCAATTTTAATAGGATATGGATTAAAAAAACCAATATTGACAATGGCTCAACCCTTAATGTGTTTAGTGTAACCATTTTGGATACAACTGACATAGATAAATCAAGAATTGAACTTGATTCGTTATCAATTTGAGGATTTGACAATCTAGGAAAACAACCATTGGAGTAATCACATTACTTATTATAATTGACAAAGTTACATTAAAAACCTCGATCCATGTTATGCCTCATGATCTTTCATACAACCTCCTTTTAGGAAGAACATCTATTCATGAGATGCATGTGGTGCCTCCAACTATTCATCGTCAAATCAAGTATATCTACAACAAAAAAAGTACATATGATCAAAGCCGATCTTTAGCCTTATAGTGTTTTACAACTTGAAAATGAGAAGGAAAATCATTTAAAAACATCAACACCAACTACACAAGTGTAACCTATGCAAGAAAAAGATAAAGAGAAGTGCATTGAAGAAGTTACAAAATTATTGGAAGATGATTGGGGTTCCTTAGATTTCACACCTACATTCATGGGAAAATACAAGATCATAACAAAAGATTCTAAAAGGTAAAAGAAAAAGTGGTAATCTAACATTATCTGGAACACAAAATTCATTTTGACATTGTAACATAAGTGAGTAAGAATGGGATAAATATGGGAATGGAAGTACTTAAACATACCTTCCAACATGACATATCTCATCAAAAATTCCATCATTATTCTCTAGAAGCTAAAGAGACCATCTTTGTTGAATTTATTTTGCAGACTACTAATCTTCCCCCCTTTCCTCAAAAATTTGTCCATTTCATTTTGATAGTGGTCTTTAGGCTTTCTAGAGAGATAGATCCCTTCAATAGAAAGACTAGTGACCTTATAAATATAAGTTTCATGTTGACAAAGAAAGTGTAGTCCTCAATAACCACATTGTTGTCCTTCCAAGAGTTAGCAAATTCCATGGAGATGTTAGGGTCGTGACTTACCATACCCTCAATATAATTATCCAACTTTCCCCACTAAATCATAGTCCAAACATCCTTATATGTTTCTTCCATATCTTATAGGAGGTGGGATCCTCTTGAATTAAATCACCACCCATCATAGTAGGCACTTCATACAAAAGAAAGTTGGGATTATATGGAAGCACTAGAAACTATGCACAATTGGAGAAAAAACTAACTCATGAATAAGTGAGATGGGGTGAAAAGATTACTTAATACACAATTCATGCCAATTATAAATATGAACTAAAGATAATTTCATTTTAATCACAAAATTAGAACACTTTTTCTTCATTAATTAAGAGCTAACACATATTATTTGATATCATTAAATAATCATTTGAAATTGTGATCTTTTGTGTATAGGCCCCCAATATTGCCAAAGCATCCACCACTTTGTAACCAATGTGGAAAATGTGAGAAAATATACAATTCATAAAGTTCACTATGACATGATGAGCCATCAAGATGGGATTCTGTAAGGTCTAACAAGGGGTTACCTTCTGAATCAACATCATGACTTTATTTCTTCAATCACCTTCAACTGCCAGATTTGACACTCTAGTTTTCTTACCAATTAGAATCCCCTGATAGGAGGCCACCACTTCAACATAATTAGAAGAATTTTACAACACCAAATTAATTGCATAGGTGATAATTACCTTCCTCCTATGGTCTTGGATAATGCTACTTCCTTTAGTTGAGTTGTCAAAGTTAAGCTTTAGCCAATCATGATTAAAAGGACCAAGGAGTATTGTTCCTATCAAAAGGATATCTCGATCTAAGGGAATTAAGGATGTATTAGATAAATTCTAAATGGAGAAAATGTTGAACTCCAAATTAGTAGGATTTCTTTTAGGCTCACAAGGGGTTTTAAGGTTATCAATAATTTGGTTAATGTTTGATCACAACCAACTTCCAAGGGCACCTTTTATTGTTGAAAATCCTGTTGTTGTGCTCTTTCTAGATTT
>VDFB02286177.1:0-56292 GCA_007258455.2 Sequoia sempervirens | reverse complement strand
CTACCATTTCTACTATTGGAGAATAGCTCAAATTTGAGCAACAAAACTTGAACAAAATCTTGGAGGATGTAGAATGCATGCAAATGCAAAACCATGGAAATTAATAAATAACAAGATGTTGGACAGAGATGGATCTAGTTTTAAATAACCACCTCTTATGAAATATCATTCATTACACTATAATCTTGCATGTTATTATCACAAAAAAGTTGACACAACAGGTGGAAAGCAGCAAATAAATGAAGCCACGACCTGGTTATCCTCTTATGGCCGAGTGTAGAATAATTTTTTTACAAAATGAAGAACATTTACCATCTTTTCCAGAAGCAACAGTACAGGTAGGAATGAAAGTATATTCCATTTTGAAAAAATGGAGAGCATTAATGAATGGTTGTGGCCATTAGAATGCAGAAAATGCACAATAGTACAATGGAGAAAAGTAAATACATAAATCAAGAATACAAGAAGACCCAGTTTGTATAATGGAGGCTGAACCATAACCGGTTCTTTCTTTCTCTACATTCCATAAACCCATCTGGGTTATCAATATTTGTCAAGTTTTACTGATGTAAAGATGGAAATCAAAAGATAACAGGAGGGTTTTTATAAATGAACATGAAGGACACATTTTTCTATTCATGGTTGCGGTCAGTGAACCTTTTGTAAGTCAGGAAAACAACAGAAAAAGCACCAACTTTATTCAAATTTGCAGATCTTGAAGTATTTCAAATGCTATCTTGAGTTTAAAACAAAATGAAAGACATTTAAAGGCTCCCATTCGAGCTTTTCTTGCTCATTACAGGAGGAAAAAGACATTGCAAGGTCAACTGGGAGCTTACCCAAGCTTGAGCGTCAAAATGTGCAGATTTTTGCCACTAAAAACTTCCTGTTAAGCTTCGTTAACTTCTCATGGTGGCTATTGACAAGTGAGAAAACAAACAAGGAAAATGAATGGCACATATGGTCAGGAAAAGTTCATCAAAATGCTTCATAGCCGCGAACTATAAGTCCAAAAAATGGCCTTCAAAGGTGACTGAAATGCAGATTTATGCCAAGAAAATCCTTTTACCTATGATTTTATGCAAGAAGGTGTCAAAAATGAATAAGAGCTAGTGCAAAACATCATTTTTCCCATGTTCTCCAAACCCTCATGGCGGTCAAGCGACATTCTCCAAATTCTTCAAAAACCAAATGATGATGTTTTTTCATCATTTTAAGTATTATGTTAGGGTTTGACCTTCTTCTTTGCATTTTGATGGGATTTTTTTATCCTTTCTTTTAAAATCAACACATGAAATGTTATGGGGCCGATTACCAATGTTATTGCCTTAGGAATTTTTTATGCCTTTATTTCTTTTCCCCATTCTTTAAAGAGCTTTACTAAGTCTTCACTATGACATGTGTTATCACTTAGGAATTTTATGCCTTAGGGATTTCTTCCCTTATTTGACTTATGCTAAAATATGTATTGACAATGTGTTGCGATGAGACTCTCAAGTGATTCCTTGTCTTGCCAACATCATGTGACTTGGATTATTCTTTCCAAGAGTCTTGGAGGTCAGCCTTATTAGCCAAGTAATATTGATACTATGTGCCTTTGCAAACCATGTGGTTATGACATGTGTGGGAAGAATGCAGAATATGGGTGGTAAGTTGATAGCCAAAGTGCCTTTGAAGCTTTTGAAAGCATTTTCCATAGCATTTGATGTTACATTTTATTCCATATCTAAAAATATCATGTAAGTGATTTTAAAATCAGTTTTATTGTGCCTTTTAATGCTAATGTAACACAAAAAAATGGTGGGCCCCTTTTGATTTGGACCTAATTGTAAAGTGATTTGTTAATTGATGTTTTATAAATCACTTAACAAATCACTATATTTAATGCTTGAAAAGCCATGTGTTTTCAAAAACACACATATTGCATGATGGGGAATGTGGTCAAATGTTGAAATAGGACCAATGATGATTTGTAGAGGTGTGGGAAGTGTGTGATGTTGTTTGGACTATTTTTAGTGGGAATGAGGCCAACTGGAGATATTGTGGTCACACTTTTTGGATGGCTATTGGCTTAGCTTTTTTTTTCTCCATGGAGAGGGCATTTTAGAGACTTCTAGAAGGTTCTTTTGGGGCCATTTCTATTTTATCTGAGGATAATCTTCTAGAAGCACATGTGTTGGAGGTTTTAGTGGGTGTTGGTTAAGTATGTTCATTTTAAACATTTTAAGAGTTCTTTCTTTTTCAGCAGAAGGATAGCTACTCTCTTGGAGTTATTTTTCATGAAGATGCATTATAACTCAGACAAACCTAATATATAGTAAGCACTTTGATTTAATAGATAGGAGCATTGTTACCTTTTCTCTTCATGTTTTGTGGTGTGTCATTAATGGTTGATCAAACTGTTTTGTGAAAAGTCATTTTCCTTACAACTTATCTCATGTTTCATGCATCCATTTGACATAAAAGGTATGTTTACAAGTTATAAATTGTGTTTTTTTGTAGTGTTATTGATTGTGAAATCTGTCTTTTCCTTTTAAGAACACTGTTACAGACCTCTTTATAAATTATTGATGTGAATTACATTGGATAGGGATTTGTGTGAGTTAGCTTTGAAATATTAATTTGAGTGTGTAAGGCTATTAGTAGGTCTAAATTGTTTCAGTGCATTACTTTAGTTTCTTTCCAGCATTAGGTTTATGTTATGCAACTCTTACCCTTATCTCAGAAAATCAATAGTTAGGTGATACCAAATGGGGAAGCTGACCCACAATCCAGAGGTTTTCTTTCAAGCAAGTTACCCACAATCTAAAAGTAGTCCAATGTTTGTCCAAATCTGCTAAGTGCAATTAGGAAAGCTTAGCAAACATGGTATAGATTTGGTGTCCTAACAATCACATGGGTCGATTCTATAATATTCTCAATCCAACACCATACCATCCATCTGCACCTCCACCCACTCCACCTCATAATCCCCCACCTCCACCACCTAAAATCGATGGTGCTCGTTTGCAAGCATGAATCAATTTCACTGTTAGAACCATCCAAGATCAAATCAACATTATTCAAAATGAAGAATGTATCACACTGCGTGTGAGGATGTTTACATCTAGGATGGAAACCTTTCTTTGTCAGGGCTATGGATGGGATCTTATATGAGCATCGATAATGGCTAGAGGAGAGGAGAACTTTCAATTCTAAAAAGGAAAACATAAAGAAATGAAGAGATGCAGTAGAGAGCCACAATAGTTTCTAAATTAAGACAATGATCTTAAATAGTTATGAATTTATGAATTTGGTGAGTGATGGATATTTTGTGTGATGAATTTATAAATTTGGTTGGATGGATATTTCTAGTGATTTGAATTTATTATTTTGGTTCTAAATGGATATTTTTAGTGACATGAATTTATGAATTTGGTGGAATTTATGAACTTATAATGATGAATTTATAATAGTATATATTTTATGACTATCTACTAAATCATGATTTCTCCTATTGGAAAATTGTAATATGTGTGTGTGTTAGACATAAAATGAGTTTTTTGTGAATGTTTTGAGTTTATTGTTTAGTATGTACACATGTATTAAAATTAAATATAGTTCTTCAATTTTTAAATTTGTATGTATGTACACGAGCACACATAAACAATCAAGTTGCATCCATACAAAATCAAATCAATGCTATGCAGAGTCGAGCATTGATTCCACCACATGTGAGACATTTCGAATCTTTGATGCAAAAAATTACATCAAGACCATTGATTCTAATATAGATAGGCATCGACAAGACAAAGAATAGATGGGACAATTTTTTGCTTATGGTCTCTCTTACAAAATTATTTTAGACCTTAAAATAACGAAATCCCACCTAGCCCCCTACTTTCTTGACCCCATTACTCGACATCCCATTCCTCCCAAAAAATCTAGAATATCCATGAGGTGGTGCATACATCCATAGATGAGTGTACATTTTTGGGAACAATGGTATATGGTTTTTAATAGTCCCCCACATGCTAATTAGGAGCGCCCATTGCATTTTTTGAGAAAATTGTACGTAGAGTTTGTTATGAGGAAAATGCCCAATTATTTTAATTTTAAAACATTTTAGTGTGTTGGTGGAGGCATGCCATAGTAGAAATTAGGGGGAAGGGTTGATCCCCAATGCCCCATGCATGCACAATCCCTTGTCGTTTCTCTTGGTCCTCCCATTCCTGCACTTGTGCATCATCGAGTTGTGGTCTTGACATTAGGTTCCCTTAGTACACTTGCAGGATACCTTGATCAACATGTTTATGTGATAGCAAGTGGGGAGCATAGAGATGATGATGATGGAGGAGTTTTTTATGGAGTTGGTCTGAGTACCACTCCAAGAGTGTTGAGGCATGGGCACCATGTATGTACTAGTTATCATCAAGTATGGTATGGACCTGATCAAGCCACAACTAGTCTAGGTGGATGTGGAGATTATGGTGGTTCATTTGGTAACATCAGTTCATTTGTAGAGTTTCTTACAGTAGACCATCACCCTAAGGACACTAAGACACAGATATAAATATGCATCTACACGTTCATTTTATAAGAATTTTGATGAATGTATATATCAAAGAAAAGTTTACAATACATTTTAACAATAAATCTTTTTGGTGTACAAATTACACTAACGATGGGGCAATCATCCATTCCATGAGTACATACATCGATACTAGTCCTACTTGGAAACCCTTATGGGGTATTTTGATTTCAATTTTTAAAATTATATATGAAATGATTTTTAACTTGATTTTTAAATTTATAATTGAATCACATGTATGTTTGAAATATTTATGTTGGTGTAGGTGAATCAATCAACTTCCACGTCAATTCCACCTGAGGAATTGTTGAGAACTCCACCACTATTGAGCATCGTAAATTAGGGGAAGGTACAATTATATTGTAAATTCTTTAAAGTTTACATTAGTATAGTTACAATTATGAAATATGCATGTACACTTGTAAATATTATAATCATTAAATGTCTATGTATGTATTTCTAGGTTGATACCACAATGAGAATGGGCATCAGACAAACATTAGATGTTGTGGCTACTCGTGAGGCCTCTAATTTTTAGGTTGTTTAAAAAAAATTCTACACAAAATGTGCAAACTTGAATATATATATATATAAACCTAATTCAAGTATAAATGCTTTAATTTTGATCTTATAAGACTTTGTTAGTGCAACTTTCAGCCTTGTCCTAGACATAGTTACACCTCTAGGAGGATATGTAGAGCAAACTCCAGGTCAAATGGTAATTTAAATTTTATATTATATTTAAAGTCAATTATAAATTATATCTTCTGAATATAACTTTAATTTTTAATTTTAAATTGAATACATATATAATATGATCTAATACATGTTTTAAATTATTTTTATTTTATAGCATGTGACACATCTTGTAGTTGAGCATGTACAAATAGGTCCTGGAGAAGAGGGTGCACAACCTCAAAGTATGGTACAATTAAAATAAGATAAATTATAAATTAAATTAAATTAAATCATTTTTAATTGTAGACTTGTACATATAATTTCAACTTTTTTTGTCTTGTTTATGTAGATTGAATCAGAGAATTTAGAGGTTGCCTTAGGTGCACTAGAGCATCTAGACCCAGATACGATGGTAATTTAATTTTATGATGAATTATAAATTAAATTGTCATTAAATAATTTTTCAATGTCTTACATTTGATTTCATCTTTCTCTTGTACATAGTGTTTCAGGTCATCCACATAGTCTGCATGGCATGAACTATAAAACCACGCCCTGCAACCTAGAGGATGATGCATCACTATGAAAGCACAAATAATTTTTCTTACTTAAAAGGAATAAAAATGGCAAGTAAAGTAATCTATTCTAACCACATACATCCTCTAGGCCATGCAACGCGTCTACATGTGAATTCCAAAACTTACATTTAATTAAACTAACCATAGCATAAGAAATTAACTCATTATAAAAAAAATCCATAAAAAACATTAACCCATTGCATAATAAATTTAACACATATAAACTTAATGAACATATTTTCACAGATACAACACCATATAACACAATATATACAATTTAGTCCCATAATGAAATAGATCATACATAATGCTACAATTACAACACAAGGATCCTCCTTCATTACAAATGAGAAATACAAATACATAGTTTCCCACTGTTACAATGAATATAAGAGAAATAGAAATCCATAGAAAACATGAGCTCCTCGAACTAGAAGATAAAGCCCAACAATGTAAGGTGTGTGCTACCTAGCCATGTGGTACCCATAGGCCTAGGCCCCATGCTACGAGATAGTAAAAGGTAACCAAGAAAAACCTACTACCTCTAGACATAGGCAATGTACAAAACAACACTGTACCAATAAACACAAAACATAAGGTTACATTGCTTCCAGAATCACTGAATCAAGTACATCCACTATATAATACAAACTAACTACTGTCATCAGAGAGTCATCACAAAGGTTGCATTGGTTATCCAAAGGAGATCTCCCTAGGTCTCGACCCCCATCTCAAGTTATCCTGGTAACCTCTCACAAACTCTAACCCCACATGCACACTATGTGGAATTGATTATCTTTCGAGAAGACAAGATAACGATCTTACCATTCTATGCCATCTTGACTCATCTCAAGTCTACGACAAGCCCTTGAGCCAATGAGTGAGGCTAAATTATCAAGTTAATGTATTAAGGTACCAATTCCCCTAATATAGGTTATTTAATTTCCACTGATTAAACTGACTCTCACATGAGTTGTCCTAGGACCACTTTATGTCTAACCCCTTTTGAAAGCCACTGCCCTATAGACAACACAATAACTTAATCCACACCCCAAGGGTAGATAGTGCAATAAAACTGATAAAAACATGACACAATAGATAACACATCCCTACAGATGTTAAATACTAAATCCCAAATACGTGCACTACCCAAGGAAATCTCAAAGGGTGAACAAAAGATACAACAACCCTTTCACAATTTAAAATCTCTAAAAGACTTGCATTTTCTCGACAACAAATATCCCCCATCATTCACAATTACAAAAATTCTTGTAATTAAAATAATCCACTCATGTAATTAAAAGCACTACCATTTAGATTTCCTAAATCCAATAGATCAATATCTCATAATTAAAAGATATCGCTCAAGCATAATTCCAATTAATAAATCAACCACCAAATAAAACTAAATGTTTATATTTTAGTTCCACAATACACAAAGAAAAATATCAATCTTTCATTTAAAAATTATTTAAATAAAAACACCTACTTGTGTATTGCATGCACTAATTAAAAACATAATTGTAGACACGTAAAATGTACATGCACCTAATCCCGATTTTACTAACAACAGTTCATCCTAAATCATCTTTCTACTAATCATTTAATTAAATAATCTCTATTTAATCAAATTCATCACATTTCATCTCTTAAATAAATAAATCACTTTTTATCTAATTAAGTCCTCATCTCCTATTGATTAAATAAATAACTTTGTTTAATTAATCCTATAGTATCTATTTAATTAAATAATCCCTTTTATTTGATTAAATCTCTAAGTTTATCTTATTAAATTAAATCAATTCTTATTTAATTTAAGGTAACCACATCTCTCTTTAATTAACTAAATCAAAAATCTTTATTTAGTTAAATCTTTAAATCATATTCTTCTCATCTTTGTATTTAAATCAACCCATAAATCTAAATCAATTAGTCATATCATCTAATTCCTCATTAAATTAATTAACCCTTGATTAATTTAATCCTAATCCATGTCACAGCCTCTAGCTTTTGCCACTTTCACATGAAAATAGATTTAATTCCTTTATTAAATCTCTAGATTTTCCCTCAACATGGCATAATACAAAAATATTCCTCAAATTTGAAATCTTCCCCAAAAATGACTTGTCCATCCAACAAAGCATTTAAAGCTCTTACATTGTGTCTTACATGTCTCCCACCTAACATTTAACTCATCTTTCATCCCCCCTAAACATATCTTTTCATCAAATTCAAATTTCAAACTTGCACATTCCTCAACCATTCACATGTTGACAAGTGGTACCTTGCCATTTGTTGATTCTTAGTCCCAGATTGTTCCATTTTGGACATCTCTCCAACTTGGAATTCTATAAATAAGAGTCTTTATTCCTCATTTGATCATCCACAACTTGAGTAAACTTACTATACTCAAATTCATAGCCATTTTGATCCATCTCATTGAGTTTATAGCTAGGTTATGCAAATTTTACCTTGGAGCATTCATCAATCATCAACAAAGTGGATCACTCTCCATCACCAATCAACAAAGCTTTCATAGGAGTTGGGAAAGGGCCAATTTCCAGATCAAATTGGCACCAACTCCCCCAAGAGATCAAGATTTTGCATTGCATTTGAATAGGATTTAGTATCTATGGCTTATATTCGTTTATGTTCTTCATTTTATCTCCTTTCATTACAATTTAAATGGATTTCTTGGGGAATCCTTGTTCTTACTTGCATATGATCTTCTAATGTGTTTTTTATTGTGTTTTTTAGATATAGGGATTGGGGTTCTACATTTTGCTGCTAGAAGGAGGGCCCTCTTGAAAATATAATCATGCTTTTGCACTAACTTTCATTTTTTTTTTTTTTTATGCCTACAGGAAACCCCACCACTGGAAGCTCAGCGTCACTATTTAGCACCATTAAGAACTCAAAGTTTCCATATCGCACCACTGCAAATTTCAAATTGTGACGCTCCATACTTCCCACCCAAAATTCAAATTTTTAAACAACATCGCTGAATCTTTCTAGCTTGTTGGAATCTTTTCAAAATCCAAATTGCAATGCTGACTAGAATAGAGACACCTTCATGCTCACTAGTTTGGCTACAAAGCAACACTGACTAGTAAGCGGTGCTATACAACACTGTTGGTGATTTCAAACTGCGATGCCTTCATAGATTGCACCACTAGAGGGAAGTAGAAAGTGAAATTTTATTTAATAATACATGCTTTTCATCAAATTCTAGTTATTTGGTCTATTTTCTACTTTCTTGACCTCTTTTTTGCAGAACCTAATTGATTTTCTTGTAGGTTGGATTGATCAAAGGTCAAGAGGAAAAGAAGCATGATGACCTCATTTCATGATACCAAGTGTTTTTAAAAACTCTACAGTTTGTTCAGCACTCTTAGAGGATTCACTATTCCTCTTAAGGAAAAAATTGTTATCTTTCATGCTTAGGACTTACTAGTTTCATTTTGGGCTCTAAAAAGAACTTTTTAAATTCTTGTTACAAAAGGAGCTTAAAATGAACTTTAGGAATACTTACTAGATTTTGTTTAAGGTTAACAATTGAACAAACAATTTCCATATTTCATTTTGGTGCACTAAAAAGAATCAAATCATTCCTTTGTGGGTTTAAAAAGAACATGTGCTACCTTTTTTTTGTAATTTCTTACACAAACTAACACCATTGAAAAGGTGTATGTGCTTCTCCCATGCCTCATGACGATCTTGAGAATCAAAAGGATTTTTTGTGGTTTAGGGTGGAATAAATTAGTTACCTCCACATTTCTTTTTGGGATTAAAATTGAACAACAAACTTTGTGAGTGTGAGTGGAACCTATTTCATATGTTCTCACTTTTTTTCTAAATGAAGGTTCATCAAGCTATGAATATGTTTTCTTGCTATTGTTTATCTTAGAGGACCTGCCTTTTGGGAAAAAGTACTCACCCAAGGAAATGACTCAACCGATAACACTCTAAAGCCAAGATTATTTCTAGTCAGGATATAAAAGTGGAAATTGGAACAAAGGCCAGTATCGTGCAGTTGGCTTCAATGAGAAGGGCAGCAATGGTCTCTCACCATGTTGGGTCAACTCCTACAAATGAAAAGTCTGAATTAAAACCCTTGTTGTAGAAAGTCCAAAATCCCTATCTATTTGTTGGTGCAAGAATGGTCGTTCTAAAGTCACCCCAAACTTTTATGGTTTTTAGTAGAAATGGAAAGTATACCATGGAAGTTTCATGGGTATTGATGCTTGTCTGCCCTGAGAAGTGAGTTTCATGGAGGGGAGCCAGTGGGGTCAAGCATCTAACCATTCACTAAAAATAAGTGTAGCTAGACTTGTCCAAGTGGGGACTCAACAAATATTGTCTCAAATATCCATAGGGTTGTACTTGTTTTTGAAATCATAACACATTGCTTGATTGCAAACATTGGTAAACAAATATTTTAACATGAGCATCAAATCTTAAACCCTTTAGGAGAAGCAAATATCCTTGAACGAATTCACTTGCCCTTTCTAGCCCTTGGGATTCATATCCTTAGAGGTTTTAGGCACTTATATTTTATCTCAATTTGCTCCTACTAAAGTAAATAGTAGGTAAATTTTGCTTTGATTTCCTCGATTTCCACATGATACACTTTGTGGGATGAGAAGAGGTTAAAACATTACACATCTAGTTTCAAAACCTAATCAAGAATTTTTTGTGGTAAAAATAAGTCACTAAGCAAAGTTAAGAACAATTGGACCCCACACATGTGCTTGGAATCTTTTGGTCGTATGGTTTTCATGCAAACATTGGTATTTTTTTTTTGAACTACTCTTAGAGAAAAGCATGTTCTTCAATATCTTGGTCTTGTAAACAAGTCCTTCTTAGGTTCATTTAGGATCAAAATCAAACACTTCAACCCAAAAATTTATCATCACATTCCCCAAGCAACTTTAGATCTTTGGAAACATCATTATCTAGACTTGGGTACATCCTTAAACCAAATAAAAATCACCTTGTTTAATTAGGAGTATGGGAATGCATCATTTCTCATACATCTAGTTAAATTAGCACACCTTTAAACAAGTTTATCCTAAATATCACATCCAACATCTTAGAGTTTATAAGTTCACTATCCAATCAAAACCAATCAAAATCAAATCCTAAAGTCTAGCATTCATCCAAAGATTCGTAAAAAATTCAACACCCAAATCATTCACCCCTTTCATCCTTCATTTCATCATTGGTCCTAAACACCTTAGAGGTCACTTTTGCAACATGGTAAAAACACAAGAAGAACAAGGAATATAAACTTCATCCATACATCAGAAGCAGTCTAAACCAACCAAATTATAAAATCTTCACAATGCCAATTGATTTTGGGTATGTGTAGGATCATCATGGAAAAAACATGCCCTTAAGTGGCAAAAAATTTAGAAAAATTAGAGTTAGGAAAATTGACATAAAAATTTGAATAAGTTATCTTTATTATTTCAAAAATATGTAAGAATAGAATCTATAGAAAATTGAATTTATTTTCTAAACTACTAGGTTTATTTAAATATATATATTTGGTGAAAATTTGAAATTTCAATGCAATAGTACTTAAATTTCAGGGAAAATATAAGAAGTAGGTGTCTGTCAGACCACCCTAACCACAATAAAATAAAAATATTTTTTTATAAGATTTTAGACATAAGTAGAGGACTCGTGTATGGATGTGATGCATTTTTTTTTATAATTTTTTTCCATGTAAATAATTAATTATGAATTTTTTATTACAAATTTTAAAAACCTAAAAATTGAATATCAATAGAACTACCTTAACTTGAATAAAACTTCCTTGAAATTCAATTTCTTTTTTAATCCTAGTATGTGGAAGCATGCAGAATGTGGTATGTTTGGATTCAAAAATGTGATATCTTTTGAAAGGCAACCAAATATTTTTCAATCAACATATCAATCATACTTTAGTCATGAATTCAAATAGAAAATCAATAATAATTATTTATTAAATTCAGAGTAAAGCATAATTTATATATTGGTGAAAAGCTAAGAATCTCCTTTAAAAACCCTTTTCGTTTCATCAATTTTGGATTAAAAAAAAGTTGTCAGCCATATACCCTACAAATGCACCCATCATATTGCCACTTTTGGCCCATCATGATCTTTAGCATGCCTTTTCAAAACTGAGATTTATTACGAATCCATACATGGATCATTATCTCCTAAAAGCGTCAATGGTACAACAAATGTGAATATACCCAATCTAAATTTTGAAACACCTTTTCTGATTGTAGATTTAAATCCAAGTCCAAACTTACAAATCTATCAACCAAATACTCAATGCATGAGTCTTCAACAAAACAACATTATCCCACCAAATCCATACATGCCAAAGGGTGATCCCATAATAGTGGTTTACAATTTTTGGCCAAACTGGACACTGAAATTATTATTTTTAACTAAATCTTCACATTCAGGCACCTATAGTGGCTAAAGCGTGAGGAATTTGAAGATGATGCAAACTAGAGTTTTGTGATATTTTGTTTGTAGATTCTAAATATACTTTTTTCAAAAATTTTGGAATCAGAATGAACTTCTTTTTTCATCTCCCTTGAAAACTTTTTTTCTTTCAAAAAGCAACATTTTTAAAAGTGGCCTTTACACATTAGCAACTTGTAAGCTTTTTTCCATGAAGGATGAAACTATAATTCTTTCAAATCTAGATGTGTAACTCTGATATCTAGTGCTTCCACTTGGTTAGATAGTTTTTTATTAAATATTTTTTTCTTAATCAAGTTTCATAGTCAAACAAATTACAATTCAGACACAACGCGACTGTATAATGCATAACTTTTTTTGTATATGTCAAAATTTTATTTTATTTTTTGTTGGATCAAGGACATCAATATCTAGTGCACTCATATTTTTCAAATTTTTTTTTTTGATAATCTTCTATTTTTCCACATGTGAAGAACAAATAAATTTCATTTTAGATGAAAAACCTATGTTTAATAAAACTTAAAAACAAATACATAACAAAACCAAAACATATTAAAATTATATTCATTGGATAGCTTGTTCTGAGGAATACCATAATCATTTGAAATAAATTTTAAATGAATTCATTTGATCCCCCAAAATCTAAATCAAAGTGATTTTTTATCAGCATTTTGATAGGTGTAAAGGAGACACATTTATAGGTATGGTTTAAAACTAGCGAGGTTCTATCAGGGGTTTGATCTAGGTGATTTGATCCGACCCTCTTCAGTGAATCATGGAATGGAACTTTTTAAGGCTTAAATCATTATATTTTCTAAAAATATGTGATTTCAGCTAAAATTTGTTCCTCTCAGGAGTTGTAAACCACTATTATGATAGCACCCCAAATGAAAATATACCAAGTACAACTATGTAACAAACATGAACATTTTGAATCCACACTTAGTAAACTTTTGGATAGATATTTTTGCAAATCAAATGAATGTGTTCCCAAAACTTGTATATGTCGACCACCTTAGCAGGTAAAACTTGGTGATTTATTTTTATTTTTTTAATCTATAGTATGTGAAGCACATGGAGATATGACACATGTTTTGGATTCAAATATGTGATACCATTTGAAAGCTATAGATATTTTCAATCCTTCTATCAATGGGTTTAGTCATAATTTGAATAGAAAATGAATAATAATTACTTATTAAATTCAAAGGATAGAATAATTTATATTGGTGGAAAGCTAAGAATATCCTTTAAAAACCCTTTTCATTTCATCAATTTTGGGTAAAAAAATAGTTGTCAGCCACATACCCATCATATTGCCACTTTTTGGCCCATCATGATCTTGCACATACCCCCTAATTCCATACACACTTCTATATCCACTCATCATTGCTCATCTTCCCAAGTTTGGAGAGTCAAAGGTTCCAAGCTGTCAACCAATCCATCTTTTATTCCTAAAAACACTCCATCCACGCCTCCACACATGGTATCAAATTCTAACATTGACCATGTATTAGCAGCCACTCTTCATCATAAGGATTTAAAAGGAACTTTATTGCGATGTGCGCATAGAGACAGAGTTAACTTTGGTATCAATAAAGTAGATCAAGAATCTCAAAAGTTGCATTCAAGTCCACATATCTTAGCAAAGCAGCTTCTTCAAGTAGGATATTGATGGAACATTATGACAGGGGAATCTACATCAACACCACAAGGTGATTCAACATGAGCTTAAAATATTTTAGAAAAATACAAAAATATATATATATACAAAAAAAAAAAAGAGAAAAAGGATTGAAAGTAGTAAAGAAAAATAAATCATCCTGTAGTGAAAACCATTATGGTGGCACTTTGGGTAGGTACCATGATGAAAACCTGGAAAACATGCATCGTGTGTAGAATTGAGCATCTACGTGCACTAGTTTAGGTGGAATAATTTTATCCCATCCATAATGAATCCAACATTCCCTCCATCCCATCCATAATAAATCCATTCATCCATGAACCATTTATCCAAACCATCTTTATCCATCTTATCCAAATGAGCATACTCTATTCAAACACCTTATCTTATCACAAGATAATCCATATCCCTCCATCTACACACCTATCCAAGCAACCACCCATAATATTCCATACATTGCTAGACACTGGGGACATAAACTTACATCTTGCTTCAGGGATAAATCTTGATCTATATCTTTGAACTTATGTTGTGATTTGAACATTGGGAAACATGAAATCAAATTGGCCAAGCATTTGTGAGCCAAAATCCAAATCACTAGCCCATGACATATTTTGACAAGAAGATGTTCCTTATCAAGTTTTATCTTTCATCGAACATCAATCCAAACAATCAATATTAGTTTCATCTAATTTTCACTTCAAACGTCACATCAAATCATTCAAAACAAGTTTGTTCCAAAATCAAGCTTCAAAATCTTGATCAATCAAATTTGATCAAAAAATCATCATCTCAAGATATGCTTCCCAATCCTTGTGTTTCTTAACACTATCCTTGCATTGTTGTGTATCCCCAACAATGTTATCATCAGTCAATCCATCATCATCTTGGGATATCCTTCCTAATACTTGTGTTTCTTAACACTATCCTTGCATTGTTGTGTATCCTCAACAATGTTATCATCATCAATCCATCAATCTGATCAATCAACCTTAGTTTGGTTTTCAACAAAATCCCAAAACAAAGTACTAATATCATCACATATCCAAATCATCAAAATCATGCAAAAATCCAAAAAATCCAAAACATATCAAAATCCCAAAACATTCATAAAAATAGAAAACATCAAAAACATGGAATCCAAACTACATTGTATCTAAGCTTAAACGTAGGCAAGGCTAATCTTTGATCAGCCCCTGAGACACAAAAACACAAAAACATTAAAAAAAAAACACCAAAATCCAAAAAACATTCATAAAATCTTAGAAAATCCAAAAGCATGTGAAATTTTTGAAAATTAAAACATTTGAAAAAAAAACCAAAAACAACCTCAAAACATTTCAAAACATCAAAAACATCCAAATATTTGAAAAATTCCATCTATCTCATCGCGCATTCACGCACAATAATCTCATACATAATAAAAAAATCATCACACACATCCTTTGGAAAAACAAATAGAAACAACCACAACAATCAACAAAAAGAAAGCTTCAAATGTAAAATCAAAATTCAAACAACAAACTTTTAAACGCAAAATCAAACTCTTGATCATTTTTAAATATGTCAATCAACCTTATATCAAAAGAATATCAAACAACTTATCAACCCATCATCATCCTATACAATGCGTGTCCTAGGATATATTGTTCTGACAATGGGCATCATTTTGGATATCACTTTGGATTCTTATCCTAACCAAAACACATCCCCTTGGCTTGTGGTATGAAGAACATTGACTTGTTTGTGTATGTTAGCTGTCAAAAACATAGGTAAGGATACGTCAAGAGGCTGCCAATCTCTTGGTACATTTTAGGGTAACAGACAAAGCCAAATGGTTTAAGCTTTCTACTCTTTAGGTGCTGCTAGACCTAGGCGGGCATACCTATACGAATTGGGTAGACTTGACTTATGATCTTCTCTCTTACAGTAATTTTATACGATGGCAGATGAAAATGGACAAATAAAATAAAATTTGTTATAAATTGTATAGCAATATTCAAAACTAAATCCTAATATGCTTAGTTAATAGATGTAAAGAAAATGAATGAATCTAAATTGTGAAATGCACAGACTAGTGCCTTATTGGGTATGCGGAATGAAATGAAATAGCAATGAGCAACCTCTTTCTGGAAAAAAGTCAAATTGTTTGGAATATGTTTTGTTTATAACTTGTATAAACATGCAAGACTGTGACTATTAAGCTCTTCTTAATGATCCAAATGAAATTCCCTGATTACTATGAGTAATCAAAAGGATTTAATCTCTCCTTGAAAAAACCAGTTACTTAACCACATAGATACAACAAATGTGCACTGACAAATTGAATATAAACTTGTTATACCAATTTAAACAACCAGAAAGTATCAATCTTGGAGACATCTTAGTAATACTTTCGATAAGCACAACAGACAATTGACACCAGAAACAAGTAGCTGCATCAACTGATTTTCATTGAAATCTTCATTTTAAAATCATATATCATAGTCCTTGTTCTGTGGAAATTCTATTCCTATCCTACTTACTAATCTCTAATTTCTAATGTCCCATTTACAATAAGAAATGAACACTTATACATTTGCATCTAAAAAGACACATCGCTTCGCATTCCATGTCGGTAGGCAACTGTTTGTATTCAGGCTCTGTTAAGCACTCGCAAAATATTCACTGTGACATCTTGTAGTCATGTCGAAGGCCAAAGTCTCACTGACAGTCATCCTGCATCCTTTTTGTTTCTTTGTGACCTCTGTTGTCTAGGAGACGTCCCATAGATGATACTTCATTATACCGAGATGTGCTCCTTAGTGTATTTTCCGGCCACTAAGACAATTCTAAGTCGGGAGGAGGTTTCATAGAACACCTTGTGTCTTACTGAAAATCTCCTTAAGTTCATATTTTGTTACCGTGAAAATATCTTTCTCTCACCGATGAAATAATATATTGGCATGACATTCAGATCGACAAGACTGTATAACTTCACAACAAAAAACCCTCGATATAATTCCTTTGCACTTTGTCAGTGAGACCCAATGCACTTGGTGAGACCTCACATAGATATAATCCTTTTGTTTTTATCGGCGAGACCCAAGAAATAATTCTTGCCGAAGTATTTGCTCATTCCACGATAGTCGGTGAGACATAAAGAGTTTGTCGAGACTTCACCCCAAAGAAAATCTCCTGTTGATATGCGTATCCTTCTACTGCCAGTCGGTGAGACATAAAAATCTCGCTAAGACCTCACCCCAAAGAAGACTTTTCTTGCCGATGGGGAAACCCTTAATCGCTGAAACAATAAAAGTGTCTTGCCAAAAGACACCTACATATGAATTCTTATTACTATGATATTCCATAAGTCATGTCGACAATCTGCAACAAATTTATATTAGCAAAAAAGTATTATGTGTCGGGAGACCTTGATAATCTCATGCCGATTTGGATCATTATGTGAAATACTATGACATAGATGGATTTTATGAGATAAAAATGGGCAAAATGTGAGCAAAATATTATGAAGAGAGGCCCTGAGCATATGGTGAGGACTCATTTGGAAACTTAGGGATATGAAAAATATGTAAAATTATCAAAATTTTACAGTTCTAATAGTGGCTCGGTTTAGGGATGAATGATTGTGAGATCATTGCAAGGATCTACATCTTTGGGTGAGCAGACCAGACTCAAAATGATGGATCAGGTGAGAAAAATGGGAATGGAAATGAATGGAAATGGAGACGAACAAAACCCTAAACTACTATGCATGGAAAATATTTTTTAAGAGGATTATTAAGAGTTGTCCATGCACTAGCAACCCTTAATCCTTTGTATTTCAACTTCGTCAATTTTGAACTGTTACGGTCTAAAATTCAAACCATAAATGATGGGTCAAGTCCATCCAAAAGAAAGGCCCATACTTTCCTCAATCAAACACCTAGTTTTTCCTTGTGTTCATCAAATTATTCTTGAATATATTCATCCAATCTTCCCTATCACTGCTACTAAAAGTTTTCAGAGAATCATCATGCTTAGCTTGGCCCAAATTCCCTTGATCATTCTGTAATTCAAATTCTCCATCATTATGGGATAAATTTCTGTTATCTTTCACATACAAAGTACATGCATTTTCAATGCAAAATTTCTCATTATCTTTCTCACTATTATGAATTATAAAACATTCTCCCAGTTGTACTAAAAATTCACCATTAGATTGCTTATCTTGAGAGTCAAAAAATTTTGTCATATCAACATTGTTTGAGACAAACAAGTCTGAAACCCTTTGCACCTCTTTGGTATCACCACTTGGAAACAACATTGGACTGTGACTCATATCTTCAATATCATGCATATATGAAGCAATCAATGTTGGAATTTTATCCTCCTTGGTATGCAAATAAATGTTTTCTCCACATGAGTTAGAAATTTCAAAATCGCATACCTCTTCATAAATGGAAAAAGATTCTTAATCAACTTCAAAGGTTTTCTCATCATTTTGAGAAATGCACTAGGAGTCATAAGAATCATTGCACAAAGAACTTTTGCTATCAAAACAAATGTAAGATGGACACAAAACTTCAGAATCATCCTTGTGTGCACATCTCTGGTACTCAAGAGTTAGCAAATCTGAAATTTGCTCACTACTGAGTGAACATGTTTCTTCTTCCATTTCTTCTATTATTTCTCCCTTTTCTTGATCTCCACAAGAGCTGGAAATATATCCTTGTTGTAAATCAAGATTCACTTGTCTACCCTCAAACTCTTCCTCATTGTGACATGATACACAATCCCCTTCCATTTCATTTTCCAATTCATCAACATGGCAGTTTTCAAGATCATTATAATTGTTCTCTTCACATGTGGATGTACTCTCCCCTTCATCTGAGCATGTTCCATCCTCATCATGGAGTGGATTCAAAAATAAATCACTTTGTAGCACACCCTAGTTAGATGTCACTTGAGATTCCTCAGTTATTTGATCATACAATAGTTTTGAAGAAAAATTAAAACTATTTTCAAGTGTGCAATCTTCTTGTTCATCAATCATGTTCTCATGATTATGAATTGTAGCTAGAAGTGTTACTTGTTCACTATCAAATGGATCTGCATTCTCCATTGCTTCTTCTTCTTGATTATCACAAGAACTGCAAGAATCACCTAATTGTAAATCAAAATCAATAGGTTTAGCTTCACAATCAGAATATTCACTGGATTCCTCATAACATGCACTGCTTTCCCTGTTACAATTTTTTATGTAAGAAAAATCTCTTGTATCTTCATTTTCATCATGCAAGCTATCATATGAGTCATTCTAACTTGCACCTATCTCATCTTCTATTGGATGCATTGTTTGATCAATGTCTCTTTCTTCAATAATGATGTTACCATTGTCTTCATACTTTTTCCTATTTACAATATCAGTCCATTCATCTAGTTGACCAAAAGAAACTGGTATCCATGATTCAGGCCAATAAATTGGGTTTGGCTCATACACTTTTATGAACTATTGAATGAACTTGGGTTCGTGGAGTCTGTAATTCGTAGGCATTTGCATATAAATTTCTGACATTCTGCAAATCAAAGAACACCTAGATTCTCCTTTATTTATTCTTATGTCAAGAAGGGCCTTCCAAATATTTTTGACACATTCATCATTTTCAGATTGTTGGTTCCAAGATGTAATTTGCTCATCTTCTTCTTCTTCAAATTTTTGATCCTGGCATACATATTGTTACATGTTCTAATTTTTTTGAATCTATACGAACCTATGGGGAGCCCAGTTTGATGCAGATAATTTTCCATAGTGCTCGAGAAATTGATCCTAAAATCCTTGGAGAGAATCAATAGAAGCTATCGGTAGGCTATTAAACCAATCCCTAGCTTCATGAATGAGTGACATCATGAATAGCCTCATATGTAAATCGTCATTAGGTATATCCAAATCTTGGATGAAAAAGTTGAAACTCCTTAAATGATCTTCAGCTGAAATTGACTACTCCCTGTAAACTTAGGAACCAGACTTCTCCAATTGCCATCCAAAGGGTAAGGGCACCATTGAAACCCTGTCAGGTCGAATTGTTCGATCACTATTATTTATTGATGAGGGGAAGTGTTAGGTGGGTATTGATATTGGTACAATGGACTATTGTATTGCGCATGATGGTGTGGCACATACTGTTGACCATGAGGTGGTTGCAATGAGTATATATTCTATGGTGCATGATATGCATTTCCTCCATCGTGAAAATTTCCAATTGTACTATCAAGAGTTTGAGGGGTCCAATACCTACCTACATTTGTGTATTCATCCTTATTGTAGAATTCTCTTAATTGTAATGGTTATTTGTCCAATTGCAGCTTTTTCCTTTTCAATTCTTCAATTCCTCTTATCAACTGTTGCTTCTCAAAATATTCTTTTGTTCCATACAAAAACTCCATTGTTCATCAAGTTTTTTCCAGAGTCGCCACCTACTTTTCTGAAAGTAGGAAAATGTTTCTTTTGAAATAACTATTTTTGATCTTCTCCCCAGCAGAATCACTCCTTTTGAAACTTCTCAAATTACAACTTTTTCTTCAATGACTCTATATGATGGTCTTTAATGAAATATTCTGAAATAGTCCCCAACATAGTCAACAATTTGTTAAGTGCGTGACTCAGATGGGGAGTGCAAATGAAACAATTGTGAATCTTTGGTTAAAGAATGATTTTAGAACTGTATTGACTCTATGGATGAATAGACTAGAACAGGATTTTCGAATGTTATTCCCTAGTAGATTTTCCAATCTTTTAGCTCTCAAAAACATAGGTAAGGATACCTCAAGAGGTTGCCAATCTCTTGGTACATTTTAGGGTAACAGAAAAAGCCAAATGGTTTAAGCTTTCTACTCTTTAGGTGCTTCTAGACCTAGGAGGGTGTACCTATACGAATTGGGCATAATTTACTTATTATCTTCTCTCTTACAGTGATTTGTCCACGATGGCAAGTGAAAATGGACAAATAAAATCAAATTTGGTATAAATTGTATAGCAATATTCAAAACTAAATCCTAATATCCGCAGTTAACAGATGTAAAGAAAATGAATGAATCTAAATGGTGAAATGCAGAGACTAGTGCCTTATTGGCTATGCAGAGTCAAATGAAATAGAAATGGGAAACCTCTATCTAGAAAAAACTCAAATTGTTTGGCATATGTTTTGTTTATAACTTGTATAAACATGCAAGACTATGAATACTAAGCTCTTCTTAGTGATCCAAATGAAATTCCCTGATTACTATGATTAATCAAAAGGATTTAATCTCTCCTTGAAAGAACCAGTTAATTAACCACACAAATACAACAAATGTGCACTAAAAAATTGAATATAAACTTGTTATACAAATTTAAACAACCAGAAAGCATCAACCTTGGAGACATCTTAGTAATACTTTTGATAAGCACAACAGACAATTGACACTAGAAACAAGTAGCCGCATCAACTGATTTTCATTGAAATCTCCATTTTAAAATCATACTTTATAATCCTTGTTCTGTGGAAACTATATTCCTATCCTACTTACTAATCTCTAATTTCTAATGTCCCATTTACAATAAAAAATGAACACTTATACATTTGCATCTGAAAAGACACATCGCTTCGCATTCCATGTCAGCAGGAAAGTGTTTGTATTCGGGCTCTGCTAAGCACTCACCAAATATTCACCGTGACACCTTGTAGTCATGTTGAATGCCAAAGTCTTGGCGATAGTCATCCTGCAACCTTTTTGTTTCACTGTGACCTCTGTTATCGGGGAGAAGTCCCATAGATGATACTTCATTATACTGAGATGTGCTCCTTAGTGTATTTTTTGGTTGCTAAGACAATTCTGAGTCAGGAGGAGGTTTCATAGAACACCTTGTGTCTTACCAAAAATCTCCTTAAGTTCATATTTTGTCGTCGTCACAATATCTTTCTCTCACCGATGAAACAATCTATCGGCATGACATTCAGATCAACAAGAGTGTATAACTTCACACCAAAAAACCCTTGATATAATTCCTTTGCACTTTCTTGGTGAGACGTAATGCACTCAGTGAGACCTCACACAGATATAATCCTTTTGTGTTTTATCGGCGAGACCTAATGCACTCGCCAAGACCATACTCCGAAGACATAACTCTTGCCAAACTATTTACTCATTTTGTGATAGTTGGTGAGACATGAAGAGTTCACCGAGACTTCACCTTGAAGAAAATATCCTACCGATATGTGTTTCCTTCTGTCACCAGTCAGTGAGACATAAAGATCTCGCTAAGACCTCACCCTGAAGAAGACTTTTCTTGCCAATGGGGAAACCCTTTATCGCTGAAACAATAAAAGTGTCTTGCTAAAAGGCACCTGCATATGAATTCTGATCACTGTGACATTCTAGAAGTCATTCCAACAATCTGCAACAAATGTATATTAGCAAAAATGCATTATGGGTCGAGGAGACCTTGATAATCTCATGCCGATTTGGATCATTATGTGAAATACTCAGACATAGATGGATTTTATGGGATAAAAATGGGCAAAATGTGAGCAAAATATTATGAAGAGAGGCCCTGAACATATGGTGAGGACTCGTTTAGAAACTTAGGGATATGAAAAAATATGTAAAATTATCAGAATTTTAAAGTTCTAACAGTGTACTTGATCTTTTCTTTTTAATTTATATTATTCTGCTCACTCTAATGACCTCTCGATGATGTCTTTAATCAAAATGATTTAGAGAGAAAGGAATGGAGCATCAATCATTATCTTTTGTCTATTGTGCTTGTGGTAATTTTTTTTGTAATAAAACCTCGGCAAATACTTTCTTTATTAGGTTTTTATGGAAGGTGTTTTAGATATCTTGTTGACCACATAGAAAGGCTTACCTTCCTATGTTTTGGTCTGAGATGTTTGAAGTACCTGAGGTGCACCCTAGTGAGGTTTTTGTATGTCAGGTGTGAACATGAATACTCCTATTTGTTTGTCGAGTGAATGTCCATTGCACTAGGTATGACATCATCCTAGTTCTTAATACCTTGATGCATTGTTCCTATGTGTGTTATCAAACATAAGGTAATTGGCCTTTTAAAAATCCCAACTCCTTGGTAAGAAAATTAGCATCATCATCATCATCCTCATCTCTAGTAAAGTTGGCTTGTTGAATTCTCTTATTATCATCTTATTTTCTTTTTACTTCTCTTCACACTAACATGGTACCATGATAGTTAATCATAAATCATCGCTAATGCATCCATCCTCCATCCAAAAAGGGTGATCCCACAACGCTGGTTTACAATTTCTGGGACGAACTGATTTTTGCTAAAATCACATATTTTTAGAAAATATAATGATTTAAGCCTTAAAAGGTTCCATTTAAAGAATTCCAATTAAAGAGGGTTTGATCAAACTACTTTAAATCAAACCCCCTTAGATAGAACCCCGCTAGTTTTAAACCATACCTATAACAAAGTCTCCTTTACACCTATCAAAATGCTGATAAAAAACCACTTTTGATTTACCTTTTGGTGGATAAAATGAATTCATTTATTTTATTTTTTTCAAGTATGTAGTCCTTATTATAAGCTTCCCAAAAAGTATAATTTTAAACAAATTTAATTTTATTATTATATTTATTTTTTATTTCTCGTGAATGTAGGTTTTTCACCAAAAATCAAGCTCTCTATTTTGTACATGTGGAAAAATAGCATATTATTAAAATATATATATATATATATTAGTTCACCATATATTTAAGTCTTTGATCCAACAAAGAAAAAAAAATTGAATTTCGATACACAAAAAAAAAAATGCATTATACGATCGCGCTATGTCTAAATTATAATTGGTTTGAATTCAAAAATTGATTAAAGAAAAAAAATCAATAAAACTATATCTAACCAGTGGGCTTACTAAATATCAGGAGTTATGAATCTAAATTAAAATAGTTAAATTTTATCCTTCTTATGTGTGCTCACGATTGGCGTCACTTTTAAAAATGTTGTTTTCTGAAAAAAACTAATTTTTGAGGGAAATGGAAAAAGAAGTGCAATTTGATTCCAAAAATTTTGAAAAAAATATATTTAGAATCTATAGAAAAAATGTCACGAAACTCTAGTTTGCATCATCTTCAAATTCCTCACGGTTTAGCCACTATAGGTGCCCGAAAGTGAAGATTTAGTTAAAAAAATATATTTTAGTTTCCAGTTTGGCCAAAAATTGTAAACCACTATTGTGGGATAACCCCATGAACCATATGCATATCATATCATATCGTATAAAAAAACATTGATCATCTCGCATGCATTACATTTCATCACTTAATAATATAGACTAGTTATTCTAAGCATCTCATAAACCATACATTTATCATCCATTTGCATAATCATAAAGATCATTGTCATATCATATCATGTGCATCCATATCATCCATTACATATAAGCATCATCAATAATGTAACTATCATGGTAGAGAATCGGGATCAAGTGTGTAATATATCAAAATCATTGAATCTTTTTGCATCAAAGATTCGAGTTGAACTAATCTTGAACCTCTTTGTCGTGAGATCAAACCTAAAATCAAAATTTTTGCTCGATCTTTTGAGTGGGAAGTATACCAACATAATTCTTCTTCCTGGGGGAGCAATGGGGCATTTGAAAAAATTAGAGAATTTTTAAATTTTGATCATGACAAGTTTATTCTTTGAACCAATGCAACAAGTACGTTGCTTCAAAGAGGGGCAAAATGTTGACACGTAAAATGTACATGCACTTGATCCTAATTTTACTAACACCAGTTCTTCTTGAATCATCTCTCTACTAATCATTTAATTAAATAATCTCTATTTAATCAAATTCATCACATTTCATCTCTTAATTAAATAAATCATTTTTTATCTAATTAATTCCTCATCTGCTACTGATTAAATAAATCACTTTGATTAATTACTCCTATAGTATCTATTTAATTAAATAATCACTTTTATTTGATTAAATCTCTAAGGTCATCTTATTAAATTAAATCAATTCTTATTTAATTTAAGCTAACAACATCTCTTTTTAATTAAATAGATCAAAACATCTTTATTTAATTAAATCTTTAAATCATATTCTTCTCATCTTTTGATTTAAATCAACCCATAAATCTAAATCAATTAGTAACATCATCTAATTCCTCATTAAATTAATTAACCCTTGATTAATTTAATCTTAATCCATGTCACATCCTATAGCTTTTTCCACTTGCACTTGAAAATAGATTTAATTCATTTATTAAATCTATATTTTCTCTCAACATGGCATAATAGAGGAATATTCCTCAAATTTGAAATCTCCCCCCAAAATGACTTGTCCATCCAACAAAGTATTTAAAGCTCTCACAATGTCTCTTACATGTCTTCCACCTGGAATTTAACTCATCTTTCATCCCCCCTAATAAATCACATACAGTGATTTCATAATTATGTTCTTCAATAGAAAAATTTACTAGAAAGTAAATCAATAACACACACACACACACACACACACACACACACACACACACACACACATATATATATATATATTCCAATATATAAATATATGTAAATTTTAACCAGATTTCCCATAGGAATATAAATTATTGTCACAAAAGTTTTCTACAGGAATAAATTCAATTTTCACAAGAAGAGTTTTCCTAGTTTTGATTTCAATTCAATAGAGGTTCAATAATTCAACTATAATTTCCTTTAAGTTTGATCCATTCTAAACTCAATTTAAATAGAGGATCTAAATTATTTTCCATAGAGGCTGTAACATTCACTACAATTTCTTTAAAAAAAACAAAAACTTCTAAAATAAAAGGTCTTCTTCTATAGAAAACCTTTCCAATTTGCAATACAATAATAATTAAATAACCTTTTAAACTAAAATTCACATAACCATAAAGAACCTGTTCTAGAAAAATTGTCACTTCCAGAGAATAGAAATAATCCAAAACCAAGAATGCAACAAAACTAGATTCCTAAGATTATTAGAGAGCTTCTAACATTAACAGTTTTCTCAAACCTCAAAACAAATCACCATTTTCAAATCCTCTCTCTTTTTCTTGTGAAAACTTCCTTCTTTATATCTCAATAATTTTCTCTGGGAATCAATTTCAAAACAATTAGAAAAAAAAATCTTCTAACTTCTACTTACAAAATAAATATCTTTTCTTTAGCAACTACAAATATTTCTAAACATCTTTTCCCAATAACATGCATTTGAAATTTAAATAATTTATTTATTTCAAATCACATTTAAATAAGTTATTTATTTTAATTCACATTTAATCTAACAATTAAAATTACTTTATAACATAAATTAAATTAATTAATTCATCTATTATAAAGTCTCCACATAAATAATACAAATAAATTAAATACTTAATCATAACATATAATTTAATCCCCACAATTAAAATTTGCACAATAATAAAATACCAAGGAAAATGTGGATAATGAATACAACCAATACATGGACTGATGACATGTTGTACTAGGGTAAAGGTATGACTAGGTTAACCTGTTACTATCTCCCAATCAACATTACTGTTGGTCAATGCACATGCTCAAACCTGTGAAACTAGGTGAAGTCATTGTCCTATACCTGCAAACCTACAAACAAAGCATATGTCATACATGTATCCAAATAATAAATCATACACACTATGAAGAGAGAATCATGGACATCATAGGGCACTGGCATGTGAGTGATACAATACCATTCTATTCACCAATACAATGTCACATCAACTAATGAGATAAAATATCTATTAAACCACAATGAGCATATATAGCAATGTCATCTCAACTAAGCATCTACACAAACATAAAGCATGTCAAACATAATCACCATGCATATAATGTATCATCACATCAATATAGTCTATCATTACTCCTCTATCAACAATAGAGTAAGAATAACATAAAATATGGTCTAACAAAGTATCTGAACTGTCAAAGAAAACATAACAAATCAGAGGGATGTCACATCCTCCCCCTTATGATCAGGCTTACTCCTAGAATCCTACAAAAAAATAAGGGTAGAGCTCCCTCATCCTGGTAGCATCTTCCCATGTAGTAGAAGTGTCATCTCTAGGATCCCACTGGACCCTCACCTACTCAATATCTCGACCCTTGAAGGTGAATCTCTAATGCTGGGTAACGACCATGGGCTCCAAAGCTAGCTGCTCGTCCTCTACCTATAAAGAAGTGCAATCAAGGATATGGGAAATATTTGTATGGTAATGCCTAAGTACAGAAACATGGAACATATCATGGATGTGCGAGAGATTGGGTAGTAAAGCAAGGTGGTAAGCAACTGGCCCAATCTTCTCTAGAATCTCAAAAGGCCTGAAAAATTGAGGTGTGAGCTTAGAACCCTTTCCATAATAGAATGGAATCTTTCTCGGTCACACTCACAAGAAAACTCAATCACCTACAACAAACTGGTGATCCACACGGTGTGCATCAACATACTTCTTCTTCCTATCCTGTGCAGCTACTAAATGCTCTCTAATCCTAACCACCTGCTGCTCCATATCCTAAAGAATATTAGGACCTAATAAAATATTATCCTCCAACCTATCCCAACTCAATGGATTCCAACACGACTATCCATACAAATCCTGAAAAGGTGCCATGCCAATAGAACTCTGAAAACCATTGTTATATGCAAACTCTACTAGATAGAGGTAATCCTCCCATCAAGTCTACTAGTCCATGACATACATGCATAATATATCTTCAAGGATCTGATTAACCCTCTCAGTCTGTCCATCTGTCTCAGGGTGATATGCTGAACTAAAGTTTAACGATGTCCCCATAGCATACTATGATGATATCCAAAGGGCCGACGTAAACACAAGATCCCTATCAGAAATATTCTAACTAGGAATACCATGCCACCTCACAATGTCCTCCATCAAAACTCTAGCAACTGACGAAGCATTATAGGAGGAATGGAGAGGTGAGAAATGTGCCACCTTTGTGTTGTCGCAAAGAATTGGGTAAACCAACAATGAAATCCAATGAAATGATGTCCTATTTCCACTTAGGAACCAAATGAGGTTGTAAAAGACTAGCTGGATGTTGGTGTTCAGCCTTAACTTGCTGACACTCCAAGCACCATGATACATAATCAGTGATATCTCGCTTCGTTCCTAGCTAGAAATAAAGTGGTCACAAATCGACATACATCTTGTTCACTCTAGGATGAGCTGAATAAGGTTCCTGATGTGCCTCTATCAAAACCAAGGTACGAAGACCTTCTGAAGATGGAACATAGATATAAGTCCCACGTATCTCAGTAACCCATCTATCTCTAAAGAATATCCTGAGTATCTGGCCTCTAAAGTCTTGCCTAACTCAATCTTAGACCTTACCTCCTAGTACTAGCTCTTTGTAGGAAATGTGGTAAGAATATGTCTCCTCAAATCCACAGTAAGAGTCATCTCAGATAGCTCATGCCTTTGTCTTCTAAGAGTGTTAGCCACTATGTTCTCCTTCCCCTGGATGTACTTCACTTCAAAATTGTACTCGCAGAGGAACTCCATCCATCACCTTTTCCTAGCATCAAGGTTAGGTTGTGTGAAGATGTACTATAGATTCTAATGGTCACTATGTAACTCAAAACGGTGCCCCAATAAGAAATGTCTCCATCAAGTCAAAGAATATACCACTACAGCTAACTAAAGATCATGCGTGGGGTAGTTCAAATCACGATCCTTGCGCTTGCGTGACTCGTACACAATGAATCAACCATCCTGCATCAATATTGCTCCTAACCCCTCCAAGGATGCATCTACACATATAACAAAGTCTCTTGTAGGATTAGGTATCGCAAGGATCGGTGCACTAGTCAACCTCTCCTTCAATGTCTAAAATGTAGCCTTGCTCTATATTCTAACCAATCAAACTTCTTCTCTTTCCTCTGAAGAGAAATTGTATGATATTCTACCCTAGAAAAGTCCTAAATGAAATTCCTGTAGTAACCTACTAGCCCCATGAAACTACGTATCTCTACCACATTCGTGGGTGTAGGCCAATCCATGATCACCTTGATCTTTGCAGAATCCACTACAATTCCCTCTCCTAATATAACATGTCCAAGGTACTTGACCTTAGTCTTGAAGAACTCACATTTGAACAAGTTGGCCTACAACTTATTCTCCCTCAAACACTACAAAACTTGCCTCAAATGTTCCTCATGCTCCTCAACTATCCTAGAATAAATCAATATGTCATCAAGGAATAAAACTACAAATCTTTCCAGGTATGTACGAAATACTTCATGCATTAGGATCATGAATACAGATGCCACATTTTTCAACCTCAAGGGTACCACTGTAAACTCATAGTGACTATAATGTGTGTGAAATGCCATCTTATGAATATTAGACTCCACAATATGCAATTGATGGTATCCTAACTTAAGATCGATCTTAGAAAAGACCGTAGCACCCTTGACCTAATCAAACAAATTATCAATCCTAAGTAGAGGATATCGGTTCCTGATGGTGACCTTATTGAGCTGACTGTAATCTATGCACAGATGAAGAGAACCATCCTTCTTCTTCACAAAAATAATAGATGCTCCCCAAGGTGAAACACTAGGGTGGATGAAACCCTTCTCTAACAACTCCTCAAGCTACAAGTAGAGCTCCTTAAGTCCCTAAGTCATTATATGGTATCGGTCTCATGAAATGGGTTTGAAACTAGGTAAAAGATCAACCTCAAAGTCTATGTCATTCTAAGGTGGCATCCATGGAATATCATTGGGAAAAATATCTGCATACTGCTGAAGTATGTGGTGGCTATCTATAGACACCTTCTCCTCTCTATCACCCATCTCCAAGTCATATACTATCACAGAAAATAACTAACATCCCTGATGAACATATCTTCTTAGCTACATAGCCGAGATCATCCTCAATGATATAGGTCTCTAGACCCCTACTAACTCAATCTCACTGCTAGATGCTTCGATGCATCATATCAACTTATGTCGGCAATCAATCACAACCCTATGAGCCTCAAGCCAATCCATCCCAAGGACAATGTCATAAGACCCTAATGGTATAACACAAAGATTTGTGGTAGTGTTGAAAGATCCAATCTCCAGTCTACAATCCGGTACATAGGAATGCACTGCAACTCTAGCACTAGATGCTAATTCGACCTGCCACATACCATCTTTCCTTACTACCCCTAGTCTATCACGTGCCACAATAGACAATGAAAAAAATGATTCTGAGGCTCCTGAATCAAACAAAATAGTAACTCTGTTACCCTGCAACATACCAGTAGTCTCCACCACTATGCTCTGGTGATTAGACTAGTGATTGTCAATTACAACAAATATGTGATGTCCTCTTCCTACATCTCCAAAAGTTAGCTCAGATGCCGCTAGCCTCTATGTATATCTTGATGTACCCTTATTGGGACACTGTCGTGCTATGTGACCCTATTGGCCACAAGAAAAACACCTGGTACCCTTGCCAAAACTTCTACCTCCAGAAGGTGCACTGGACTACTAAACACTACCCCTAAAGGTAGACTGGGTACTTTTTGTTGTTGTGCATTACTAAAACATTTGACATGCCTCCAGTTCTAGTCACCCCCTCACTGATATATGTCACTCTACCTAGGTGGAAAATAATTTCATTTTGCCTAAGTTCTAGTACTTTCCACTCTATACTGGTATCTTTTGTGTCCTTGGTGGTCTAGCTCCCCGAGTCTGGCCACTGTGTGTAGTAGGTCCTATAGTTGAAGTATTTCCTATCTTCCCTCCAACATGACCACCCAATGACATCACCAAATTCTCCTCTACAAGTCTGGCCTTGTCTACCGCTGTCTCCATAGTCTTGGGTTTGAAAACCCACACACCTCCACTAATCTGGGAATTTAAGCCCCTAAGGAAGTGTTGCACTAACATGCCCTCGTCATCACCAATGCATGTGTACTATTTGAGTTCATAAAAATGACCCTCATATTGTTCCACTGACATAGTCATCTCTTGTAGAGTATGGAACTCATCACCACGACAATGTCGCCAATGATCATAGATAAATATTGCATGAAACCACTCTAGAAACATCTCACAAGATATGGTACCAATATCAATATGGAGCTTCTGCTCCTCCAACCTCCACCATGTGGAAGCAAAGCCTCTCAGATGCATAATCGGACATCTAGCTCTTGTGTTGCTACCATACGAGTACATAGCAAAGCATCTATTTAGGTCAATCAGCTAGGTCTCAGCCTCTAAACCATAGCCTAAACCATCAAATAAGGGTGGTTGAGCTCTAAGTAAATCTCTCATATGTGTAGTTACAACTACCTCAGACTATGTTGATACATCCCTCTCTCTAATAACAATTTAATCTACCTCTTGCCTCGGTCCAAGACGGGCAAGAGTCTCCTCCAAAAATTGACTCAACTGAGTGCCCTTGATCCCTGGTTGATCCAGATTCTGACTACCACCTCTCGGAATGTTTTGGGAAGCTTGTTGTTCCTCACAGTTTAAATCATGAGAAACATGAGGAGGTGAGTTATGTTGACTACCTCTGTGTCTGCCTCTACGACCATGACCATGACCTCGACCTCTCTTAGGTGGCATGATCCTGCACAAACACACAAAGGTGTAAGACAATAAATGCAACTTAAATCTTATCCAAATAACTTAATGGTTTCCACATTAACCTAGAGTTCCCAATGTTTAAACTTAGGCTCTGATACCAAGTGTAAAACCCCATCCCGCAACCTAGAGGATGATGCAACACTATGAAAGCACAACTAATTTTTTTTCTTTAAAAGGAGTAATAATGATAAGTAAAGTAATCTATTCTAACCACATACATCCTGTAGGAAATGTGACACATGTACATGTGAATTCCAAAACTTACATTTAATTAAACTAACCATAACATAAGAAATTAACTCATAATAAACAACATCCATCAAAACATTAACCCATTGCATAATAAATCTAACACATAGAAAAGTAATGAACATATTTCCATAGACACAACACCATATAACAAAATATATACAATTTAGTCCCATAATGAAATAGATCATATATAATGTTACAATTACAACACAAGGATCCTCCTCGATTAAAAATGAGTAATACAAATACATAGTGTCCCACTATTACAATGAATATAAGAGAAGTACAAATCCACAAAAACACACGAGCTCCTCAAACTAGAAGATCCTACCATCACGAACATGAAGAGAAATCCAAATAGTGTAACGTGCATGCCACTCAACCATTTGGTACCCATAGGCCAAGCCCCCATGCTAGAAGATAGTAAAAGGTAACCAAGAAAAACCTACTACCTCTAGACACAGGCAATGTACAAAATAATATTGTACCAGTAAACACAAAACATAAGGTTGCATTGCTTCCAAAATCAATGAATCAAGTACATCCACTATAGAATACAAATTGATTGCTATCATAGGAGGAGTGTCATCACAAAGGTTGCATTGGTTATCCAAAGGCGATCTTCCTAGGTCTCAGCCTCCATCCTGGGTTATCCTAGTAACCTCTCATGAACTCCGGCCCCACATGCACACTAGTACGGAATCAATTATCTTTTGAGAAGACAAGAGAACAATCTTACCATTTTAGGCCTTCCTGAGTCATCTCAAGTCTAACACAATCCCTTGAGCCAATGAGCGAGGCTAAATTATCAAGTTAATGTATTAAGCTACCCATTCCCCTAATATAGGTTATTTAATTTCCATTGATTAAACTGACTCTCACACAAGTTGGCCTGGGACCACTTTGTGTCCTGGCCCCTATTGAAAGACACTCCCCTATAGACAACATAATAACTTAATCTGCGCCCCAAGGGTAGACAGTGCACTAAAACTGATAACAACATAACACAAGAGATAACACATCCCTAAGGATGTCAAATATGAAATCCCAAATACGTGCACTACCCAAGGAAATCTCAAAGGGTGAACAAAATATACAACAACCATTTCACAATTTAAAATCTCTGGACAACTTACATTTTCTCTACAACAAATATCCCCCACCATTCACAATTACATAAATACTTGTAATTAAAATAATCCACTCATGTAATTAAAAGCACTACCATTTAGATTTCCTAAATCCAATAGATCAATATCTCATAATTAAAATATATCATTCAAGCATAACTCCAATTAATAAACCAACCATCAAATAAAAATAAATGTCTAACTTTTAGTTCCACAATACACATAACAACAAATCCCAATCTTTCATTTAAAAATCATTTAATTAAAAACACCTACTTGTGTATTGCATGCACTAATTAACAACATAATAATTATTTAAAATATTTCATATTAAAATATCTAATGTACATTTGCATGTACTATTGTAATAACAACCATTAAATAAATATATTTAATAGATATACATAATTAATTATAATTATATATACATATCAAAATATATATTATTTTATTATTAAATCCATTTTACTTTTCCCATTAACATTTTAAAATTTCTACTTTGTATTTTGAATTAACCATATATAAACATATTTAATATATGTATACATTATATATATAATATATATATTAATTATTTAATATATATATTATACATATACTATACATACATTTAATATATTATATGTATATAAAAACACTTGCACATATATTTATATATATATATAATATATATATATATATATAATATTTAAAAAACATTTGAAAAAATTGAAATCTATAAAATACTGGATAGACAAAATAACCACAATAGCCATTAAAGGTTGTGGCTAGGAGCTATGTTCGTAGCCTTCCCCAGCACGAGGTGCATTGTGGATGGCAGCGTCAGCTTCCTTTGAAGGCAGCGACTCTACCTCCATAGTCGTCTCCCTATGGGCGGTTGTGGGGCAGACCCCCTAGCCCCCACTCCACAATAAAATTTATATATTTTTTAAAACAAATTCCTGTGATTCAATAAATCATGTATGGCGATTTCCTAATTTTGTTCTTCAATAGAAAAATCTACCAGAAAGTAAATCAATAGCATATATATATATATATATATATATATATATATATATATATATATATATATATATATATATATATTTTCCAATATATATGTATGTAAATTTTAACCATATTTCCCAAAGGAGGATAAATTATTGTCATAGAATTTTTCTACATGAATAAATTCATTTTTCACAGGAAGAGGTTTTCTAGTTTTGATTTCAATTCAACAGAGGTTCAATAATTCAACTATAATTTCCTTTAAGTTTGATCCATTCTAAACTCAATTTAAATAGAGGATCTAAATTATTTTCCATAGAGGCTATAACATTCATGGAAATTTCTTTAAAAAAACAAAAGCTTCTAAAATAAAAGAAGTCCCCTTCTACAAAAAACCTTCGCAATTTGCAATACAATAATAATTAAATAACCTTTTCAATTAAAATTCACAAAACCATAAAGAACCTGTTCCAGAAGAATTGTCACTTCCCAAATAATAGAAATAGTCCAGAACAACGAATGCAACAAAACTAGATTCCTAAAATTATCAGAGAGCTTCTAACATTAACAATTTTCTCACACCTCAAAACAAATCTACCATTTTAAAATCCTCTCTCTTTTCCCTGTGAAAACAACTTCCTTCTTTAAATCTCAATAATTCTCTCCAAGAATGAATTTCAAAACAATTAGAAAACAAAACCTTCTAACTTCCAGTTACAAAATAAATATCTTTTCTTTAGCAACCAAAGATATTTCTAAAGATCTTTTCCCAATAACATGCATTTGAAATTTAATATAATTTATTTCTTTCAAATCACATTTAAATAACTTATTTATTTTAATTCACATTTAATAGATAATAATTAAAATTACTTTATAACATAAATTTAATTAATTAATTTATCTATTATAAAGTCTCCACATAAATAATACAAATAAAGTAAATACTTAATCATAACATATAATTTATTCCCCACAATTAAACTTTGCACAATAATAAAATACCAAGGCAAACGTGGATAACAAATATGACCAATACATGGACTAACGACACAATGTACTAGGGTAAAGGTCTAATTAGGTTAACTTGTTACTATCTCCCAATCAACATTATTGTCGGGTAGTGGACATGCTCGGACCTATGAAACGAGGTGAAGTCATCGTCCTATACCTGTAAACCTACAAACAAAGCATATGTTGTACATGTATCTAGATAATAAATCATACACACCATGAAGAGAGAATCATGGACATCACATGGAACTCGCACGTGAGTGATGCAATATCATTCTCTTCAGCAATACAATGTCACATCAACTGACAAGATAAAATATCAATTAAACTACAATGAGCATATATAGAAATTTCATCTCAACTAAGCATCTATGCAAACATAAAGCATGTCAAACATAATCACCATGCATATAATGTATCATCACATCAATATAGTCTATCATTAATTCTCTATCAACAATAGAGTAATAATAACATAAAATATGGTCTAACAAAGTATCTGAACTATCAAAGAAAACATAACAAATCGGAGGGGTGTCACATGAAGAGGTTTCTTAATTATAGAGACAATACATAACCTAGAAACATGATTTTATGGGTATATTTGTTTATTTCATGGACTATATTTCTACTTTCTCATGTACTCTCTTGGACTTTATATTTCATGGCTCAAGTACTTAGTTGGAATTTTTTTCATGGGTTGTACTCTGATGGACTTTATTTCATTCACTTAATAAATTTGTTTCATGCACTTAATATGTTACATAAATTATGGATTTTATTATTGTTTGAAATTTTAATTTACACATGTACATTTATGCATTTTATGTTCATAGTCAAGACATTAATATAGGACATTACTCTGAAATTAAATATAAATATGAAATTTTAATAGTTATACTTTACAAATTTAGTGATCTCATACATGATATACATGATATGTACATTCAATAATTAGTGATAATTAGTCAATGAATTTATTCAATTCACATCAATCAATAGTTAGTCAATAAATCATAATTTACAAACAAAAGCAATCTGTTTATATACCAGAAAGGATAAAATTTTAAGAAATAAATAATACCATAGAAGATTAGAGAATAAAAGCATTAATAAATTCTATAAATAGTAGCATAAAACACTAATTTATAAGCTATCAAAACAAATAATGACATCCACTACTAATTTATAAGTTGTCAAAACAAATAATGGCATCCAATACTAATTTACAAGTTGTCAAAACAAATAATGGCAACCAATACTAATTTATAAGTTGGGTATGTGCAGGATCATCATGGAAAAAATAGGCCCTAGTGGCAAAAATTCCAGAAAAATCAGAGTTAGGAAACTTCACGTAAAAATTTGAATAAGTTATCTATATTATTTCCTATGTAAGAATAGAATTTGTAGAAAATTGAATGTACTTTCTAAACTACTAGGTTTATTTTATTTTATTTTAAAATCTATTTGGTGAAATTTGAAATTTCAATGCACTAGTACTTAAATTTTAGGGAAAAAATAAGAACAGAGGTGTCAATCTAACCACAATAACTACAATAAAATGATAATAATTTTTTATAAGATTTTATATATAAGTAGAGGACTCATGTCCAGATGTGATGCATATTTTTTTGTAATTTATTTCCAAGTAAATAATTAATTATGATTTTTTATTACAACTTTTAAAAAATATAAAAACTCGTACGTCTGACCACCTTAACTTGGTAAAAACTTCATGAAATTCTTTTTTTTTTTTAATCCTATAGTATGTGAAGCATAGAATGTGATGCATGTTTTGGATTCAAAAAATGTGATACCGTTTGAAATCCATAAATGTTTTTCAATTAGCCTATCAATTAAGACTTTAGTCGTAATTCAAATAGAAAATGAATAATAATTATTTATTAAATTTGAATTAAAGCATAATTTATATTGGTGGAAAGCTGAGAATCTCCTTTAAATTTACCCTTTTCATTTCATAAATTTTGGGTAAGAAAATTTCGTCAACCACATACCCATCATATTGCCACTTTTTGGCCCATCATGATCATGCACATACCGAGTTGTCAAAAAAAATAATGGCATCGAATACTAATCTATAAGCTGTCAAAACAAATAATAGCATCCAACACTAATTATAGGTTGTCTTAAGGGGATGTCTTAAAGGGTCCTAATATGACGTCTTAAGGGGATTAAAGAAAAGTATAATTGAGTATAAATATTATGTGATATTAACAAGTATTATAAGTTTTAGGGTGAGCCATCATAAAAAAATGATATAATTAAGTATAATATTTAGGGTATGTGCTAATACAATGCATCTTAAGGGGATGTCTTAAGAGGTTCTAATATGACATCTTAAGGGGATGTCTTAAGGGGTTGATAATACAACATCTTAAGGGGATGTCTTAACGGGTCATAATACAACATCTTAAGGGGATGTCTTAAGGGTTCATAATACGTCTTAATGGGATGGCTTAAGGGGTCATAATACAACGTCTTAAGGGGATGTCTAAAGGGGTCATAATATGTCTTAAGGGGATTTCTTAAGGGGTCATAATGCAATGTCTTAATGGGATGTCTTAAGGGGTCATAATACAATGTCTTAAGGGGATGTTTTAAGCGGTCTTAAAGGGATGTCTTAAGGGGTCATAATAGAATTTCTTAAGGGGATGTCTTAAAGGGTCATAATACGATGTCTTAAGGATATAATTGATTTAACAATAATGTATGCATAATATTTAGTGATTATGCAATCAAATATAAAGTTTCAAAGTAGGAAAACATGCTCATTTAGCAAACAAAATATATAGAATATCGATTTTGATACATAGAAGTAAATAGAGTATGTTTAATTCTTTAAGTATGTATGTACATCTTTTTCATCTCAAAATAATGTTTAAAAAAATTGGATATGTCATTTCAAGAACATCTCAAACTCGTGCCCAGAATGTAGTAGGTCTTCACACCACCTAATATCAAAAAGGTACTAGCAATCCCAATGAAATCATCAAAACATATAAATTTTAATTTATATAAAACTATCTATATGTACACAACTCAAGTACCCGCATTTAAAAGTATTCCACACATGTTGAATCCAGGCATCCTATCCTTTTTGTTTCAAAGTATGACGTCAATGCAATGATGGCTTAAGGATACAAAAAATGATAATAAATCAATTTTAACTATTAATGTACAAGCAATATCAATATGTAATCAAAACATGTATTTAAATATAATTTAACTAATAATTACTTGTTTTTACTAAGTATTCCATGTTGTCTAGGTTGAATCCACATGGATTATATCCTTTTTATGATTATGCCTTAAGGATCTATAAAAGGGAAATTTAAATCAATTTCAACTAATAACACACTTGACCAATATCAAAACATATATTTAATGTATTTAAAAGGAAAATATAAAACTAAAACTATATTTAAACTTGTATTTACTTATTCCATTATACCATCTATGTCCTCTCTTTTTTGCAATGCATCTATGATTCCCTCATGATCTTCCATAGAAATTTTCCATAACACTTTAATTGAAGGTCTTCCATGATACCAATCTAGTTTTATATTTGTTGCTACCACCAAATGTGAATAATGTATAATATTTTTATGCATTTCATAATATTCAAATCTAGGTAGACCATTCTTCCTTGTTGGGTATTTTCATAGCCAAGTGCCAACAACCACCACCAATCCTATTGGAAAACATGAAAACCATCATCAAATAAGTTCTCAAAATTTTCTTAAGGGGATCAAAAACTTGTTATCAAAATTTGCTTAAGGGGATCACTGTACCTGTTGGATAATTATAGCCATTATCATCTTCTCGAGGTGCTATTAACTTATGTTTAGTTTCCACACAACGAGCCAACCAATGTTTTGTTTTCTCTTCATTCCCCTTTGGTGCAACAATAGCATACACATTTTGTACAAACAAAATTTGATTTAATAACTTGTGCATATCCATATAAATAATTTAGTATTAGAAAATAACTTAATAAATTGAATTAAAATTGCCTTCTTGTACAAGGTATGAAACATGGTCATAGTATTCAGATGCAAACACTTGATCATTTTCTTCAATAGTTCTTTCATATTGATCATGTGCTTGTGTAGGTGTCAACAATCTTTGCTCCCACTATTCAACCCATTCTGTGTTTTCACATGCTTCCCAATCTCCTGAGATACAAAACTAGAAAAAACATGCAAACTTCCTTGTCCAAATAGTCCATGTGCTTATTGTTGAACTCTTAAATGAATGCCATTTAGTAGATCCACTAATTGTCTCATAGTCAACTCTAGGAACAATGATCTCTTCTTCAACCAACCAAAAGAATCGATGAATTGTAGAGTACTCACTCAAACTAGGTGCAGATAATATTGTACTACACCAATCCACAATCCCACATGCATCTTTAAATTTTATTGCATCCTTGAATTTTAATTGTTCTCTAGCAAGAATTCTTTTGACACACACACCAGCTCCATCATGTTCTCATTTACCATGCCCAGCTTAAAAAAAACTCCATATATGCTAGACATTAACTTTTTTGTGAATGATACTTAACCAATTGAACATTCAAGCATTCTTGAACTGCCATGTACAATTATCAAACCATATGAGGTGTTCTTTCATCTGGATTCCTCTTTCTCTTAAATTTCTATAAAATATACTAAAACAATATTGAAAAAACTCTAATGAGTGTAACTGATTGTCACTCAAATAAAAATGATACTCCCTCAAAACTTTTTTTTCATCCTCAGTGTTGTTATCTACATGTCTATAAACAATATGGACAAACATATCTACTTGCACTAAATTATAATACTATGATTGAATTTCCTCTTGTAGAGAGAGTATAATTCTCCACAAAATCAACCACTAAAAGTATAGTACCAATTGGAAATGTGTTTCTACATGCACAAAATTGGCCATCAAGCCATTGAGCATGATCAGAGTACATGACATATTTTGGTACAATATTATTCTTAAATTCACTCATAAATGCATGCAAACTAACTTTTTTTGTAACTAAATCACAACACTTTCCTATTTTTCCATCTTTTAAAGAATAGTTAACATTCTTAAATCTTTTAAAATCTACTAATTGTTTTCCAAAATCATTATCAACACTTTCATGCAAAGAAATTCTTAGGAATGAAAGATTTCCACAGTTAATACATTGTCAAACAATACAAGAACTTAAATAAAATAGTTTATCATTAGATATTTCACAAAACAAACCTAAAATAAACTCCCTTATTGCTTTAGGTGCCATATTAATACCAAAATCTTGTCTAATCATGGTAGTATTCAAGGTACAACGTATATATCAAAAATCATCATAAAAATAATGAAATTGAACATGTGTTTTACAACAACAAGATATTGGTTCCTTATTAATTTTTACATACCAGGGTTTACATTTTTCAAAAGACCTTTGACTTATTTTAATATTACCAGGTAACACTGAATTGCCACAAAATTTTCTATACAATTCAGTTTGTGTTGTATCTAATAGGTGTTTTGGGTGAGGATCGTGAAATTTGGACTCCACCCTTAATTTTAAAACATCTCTAGGATTAGATGAAACCCTAGTATTATCATGCCAATAATTTTTGATCAAAGATTTTAATTTCAACATTCAATTTCATATTAGACCTTGGGAGTCGATCACTAAAACTACAACATTGGTTGATAGGATCATTTTCTATACTTTCTCTTCATTTTTGCACTCTTAGCAATGTTTTAGGGTGTATTTTTAAAACTTTGCTAATATTGTTTACCATTATTTTATTCAAAGTTGCTTTATTAACTATATAAGTTGTTATAGCTCTTCTTGTTGTGTTTTTATCTTTAGATTGATTATTTTTCCTAATAGATTGGTGAATGATACTAGCGACAATAGATATAACATGTTTTAATGATTGATATTTTCTTTTTGGTTTAACATAAAAGCCTAACCTTTTCATTACTTTCCTATTTTTTTGCATTCTCATCAATTTTTATGATAAAAGAATTTGTTGTATATTCTATTCGCAAGTGTTCTTATTTTCCTCCTAGAAATTTGACTAGGAAGATTATCTAAAACACCATTTCCAATTTTGAAAAAGGTATTTTCATTAAATTCAACATCACATTCTAGATTTTCATCTTCATCTTCAATTTAATTTTCATTTTCAACTTCAAAACCCTTTACATTTCCATCTTCATTTTCATCAACAAAATAGTTTTTATTTTCATTTTCATCAACAAAACAATTTTTTTTCATTTTCGACAAAAGGATCATTTTCATTTTCATTTGCAACAAAATATTTTTCTTTTTTGTTTTCAACAAATTCTATAAAATTTTCATCTCTCTCAATATCATCAATGTCAACATCATTAAGTCCAACATCTTGTAAAACTTCTACATACAAATTTACCATTTCACTAACATGTGGATTTGAAGATGGACCTGGATTTGTGCATATTGAAACATTCTCCATAGCATTGAAAGAGGGATTTGAAGACATAGTAGGACTTGCTTCTATAATCATATTCTTCAAATTGAATCCTTGCAAATTAGCTTCATCTACAACCATGGTCTCCTCAATGTTTTCATCTTCAATAGTTGTGGAATTGGATTCTCCCCCATCATTCATTGATTTAATTCTTATTCTTCTTTCTCTTTGTATTTGTCTCTCCTTCTCTCTCTTTGCTTCAACTTCTTAAGGAGTCAATGTCTTCCTTGTCTTATTATGAGCTTTCTCTCCCATTATTATAAAATTCTCAAGCACAAATAAATTTCAATAGTGAAATTCTTCAAAAAATTCAATCCAAATTGGATGTTGAGGACCTATTAGGACAAAATTCTTCCTCTTTTGTTCCTTAAAACAAGTAGAAAACTAGCACAATTCCATTTTAAAAATTGTTTTCTTCATGCCTCCTTTGAAAAATTCAATCCATATTGCAAACTGAAGACCTTTTGTTCATCCAAACACGTACAAAACTAACACAATTCCACTTGAAAAATGGTTTACATGATGCCTCCTGAAAAAATCAATCAAAAATCAAGTTTGCCACTTGTAAAGACAATAGCTCAATTTTACTACTCTTGGTTGTACATGTGAAGTTGCAGAATTAACAGTATTTTTTGATAGTAAATTTAAATAAAAGAAATGGGATAAAATAGGATCTCGTTTATTAAAAACAAGATCTCATTCGTTAAAAATAGGATCCCATTTTATAATCGGGATCCTGTTTCCCTATAATGGGACCCCATTTCCCTACGAATGGTCATGACATTTAATATTAGGAGATGATATCATGCTTTACAAAACGGGATCCCGTTTCCAAAAAATTGAAATTGGATTTCTACCTTGTATTTTGGTTTAGGAAAAGCATTGGGAATCTGAACTTTGGCCTTCAACTTGGTTTGACCTGCAAGTTGAAGGTCCTAACAATGTCAAAGAAAAATATCGATTTTGGACATATGGCTGACAACTTTTTTGTAGATTTTTTTTACGAAACTAAAACCCATTTTAGATGAGACAATGCATATTCCAAATATGTAATTTTTTTTACAATTGGATTATTTTTTCCATTTTTCAATTAATTTCTGATAAAAGAGGTCCATAAACTTTAAATATCAGGGTTTTTTACTATTTTAATAACTTTTGATCAACATAACATTTTGATGAATGGATTGCAAGAGAATAAACTTTAGACAATTATTTTCAAAAAAATAAAATTAAATCAAAAAATGATAAGTTTAGGCCATCTTATGTGTGTCATACACGATGATTTTTAAAAATGAAAAATATGCCTAATAAAAATCTAACAAAAAAATCAATAAAAAATTACAAAAAAATATCGAGAACAAGCTTCAGTGAATCACAAATCTTTTCTCAAAAGGATTTAGAAAAATATGATAATTTAGGTCAAAATATGGATGTCGTACACGTGCATGGTATGGTAAAAAAAAGTGACTTTTAAACAATGGTTTTAGAAATGCCTATTGAAACTAAATTTGTACAATCTAGGTATTGAAATAAATTAAATATTTGGAAGCTAGACTCTAAGTACTCCATTTTATGATCGGTGATTTTTTTGAAGATTCCATCTCCAAGTGCTTCAAATTTTAAGGTCAAATGTGTCAAATTCTAAAACTCAAGAAAAACACTTCCACTTTTTGGCCAAAAAGTGGACTCAACTTCTTGCCAACATACTAGAGAAGATTATGGAAACACCTCTCCTACATTTTTCATGATTAGTGATGAAATAGGAATATCCTTTCCAAATGAACCTTGGATTGGTATCAAGTGTGAATATAGTAGCTTTGGTCTCTTGGAAGATCATACTATCCTTTTTTCCTCAAGGTTAAGAAACCTTCTAACGGTATATTTTCTATTAGGGGACTCAAGGACCTTGACGTTCCAAGATATGCAACTAAGATTCATTTTCAAAATTCATAAGAGAGGAAATTTTTTCACTCTTGAACTACTCAAAGAATTTTGGTGTCCTTTCTTCTACTTCTAACCTTCTTGTTGTAGGCATCTGAATTACAATATTTTGTTTCTTTTGTTCTTTGCTAACTGGATACCTCCTTTACCCACAAATATAGATTTTCCATATTTCCTAGGTCTTCTTGGGCCAGCCCTAGGCCTTTGTTCTTTCTTAAGCTATAGATCAGTCATACTCACATTGTCTATACCTCCTATACTCTTAGTTGATTCTATGTTGGTATCAATGATGTATTTAGAGTTCTTATCACCTTTAGGTTTCTGAGGCTTAGCTTTATTTTCTATCCTGACAGTCTCATAGTTTAGGCCCACTTCATGGTCAACACTAGGAATAATTTCACCTCTTTGATTGGAGGAGGTAGGTTCAACATTACCATAGGGAGATAGGTTCATATTACCACTAATTAGAGATCTAGCCAAACTCTTATTGGAAACTTCCCTTTTTTAATTTTTATTTTCATCAAACTATTGTTCTAGGGTAGAAGTTCTTGTTTAGTTGGAATCTAATATGGTTCAACTCTTTGGTGTGAGAGACTTGAGGCTATTTTAAGCCCCATAATGAGCATTTATAAGCATCTTATCAACCATGAAGGCCCCAACATATCCTTGAGTGAGTGTGACAATATTATCATCCCTGCATCCCTCTAGCTCAATAGGCTTGGAGGTATGTAGTATCTTTCTTGGGCCATGAAGAATGAAACTTTCCTAGTGCCTAGCCTCAACTCCAAAGATTTGGTCCTCCATTAAAGATAAAACCTTATTAATCCTAATGGAGCTACCATTACCCACCATATTCAACTTCTAAAGGTTCCCTTTCATATTTCCATTGGAAGTGCCACTCTGTATCATAAAGTCAACTTCCTCAGGGATATGAAATTTTTTCTACTAGATAACTTCTTTAAGTAGCTTTCTTCAATACTCTTCCTATTGTTTGCATAGAAATTTTATAAGCATTTAGCTTTATGATTAGTAATACACCCCCCATGGGAGTCAAAGAAGGTGGAGAAGGGGGAACCAAAGAAGCTTCGGGCCAGCTACGTAATATGGTTCCAACATCGTCCCGATCCACCTTTTTCTTTCATCATAATCTGTGAGGATGTAAAAGATATTTTTTCATAGTATGTTACTTGAATCTTTGTGAGAGGCTGAGAGGGACTTGGTCTCTTCAAGGTATCCCCCTCACAAGAGGAAACAAGAAAATTTGGAGATGGAGTTTTACCATTCACAAATTCAAAAGGACAATCATTATGAGTCATCTTATGTTTAGGGTCATGGACATACCCATATGGGGTGGGAAAAGGCTCCTCTTGGGTTGGAGTAGGGTTAGGAGTGATGTCTAACCCTAAATTTTTAGCTAATTTTAGTTTTTATTTCCCCTTAATAGGTTTACTCTAAATGATGTGGTTGTTTTTTTCTAATATTCTCCTCTTTTCTTCATAAATAACAAGCATTTAAACCTCATAATATTTCCAAGGGGCATAAAAAAGGATCTTCATCATTATTAATTTCAATCTTGTCTAGAATTTCTACTACATGACATAAAGAAATTAAGGTATGAGTGTCCAATTTAAGGAGGGAAGCTTTTTCTTTATCCACTAGCACCATGCCACCAATTGGAGCTAAAAATTAGGGAAGAAGCTTCCAATGTTAGGGGGCACATTTTTCACTACCACCCATATAGGGTATTATAGTACTAATACTTCCTCTACAATGTCCTCAAGAGTCCAAGGAATAGCCCACAATGTACACCCTCCCACATTCCATATGATGTCACCTTAGGGTTTCAAAACTGACTTGTTGGTTTTTTGTTAAATTATGAGTTTTTTTTTCTTATGTCAATGGTAGTGCCAAATTTTTTAAGAAATTGCATAAAACAACAACAGAAGGGAAATTACTCAAATAATTGAGAACCCAGTAATCTTTATTTATTCCGAACATAATAAGATCATACCCATAATCTAAACTACAATATTTTGGAACTTGAGTTCTTACACGACAATCACAAAAGACATGACAATTAGATGCAAGGACAACATGCTTCAATTTTCTCCATTTTATCATGGTTTTGATTCTAGTTTACTAAATATGGTTGGAAACCCCAAAGAAATTTTTTTGCAGCCCATAGAACAAGTCAGTTTGCTACTTAAGACCCACATGCTTCTTCTCTACGTTTGTACAACCTCAAGACTCCCATGTGCCACTTGAATGCTCCATTTTTGTTGTTGTGAACCATTGATTCTTTGGCATATCTACACGACCAAGATAGGAGAAGAAACTCCCTTAATTGAAAGCTTGAAAACCTCTCCTTTTGCTTCTTGGATTCTATGACCTACTATAGTACTAAAAATGGTTTATGTATTATTCAAATTTGTTGTTGTATTGGAAAATTTAAAAGTAAATACTAGGTAAATTTGTGAACGTTCATATTTATGGTCTCTGTGTGAATCCATCCATACTATAACCCTTAGATGTTCTCTAACACATGTATATCATGTCCTAATCAAGGGTTTCCAACCTTTGATCATCTTGAAAATTCATACCTGCAACCCTATGCTTATTTTTCTATTTTTGACTGATAAACTTGGATGATGAAAACAATGTTCTTTTTGAGCACCTTACTCATTTTCCAAATCCACACCCAAGATTATGACTTTTCTTTTTCAAATATAAAATATTAATATATTTCCCACTCAAAATCCCACACCAACATTCCTTTTCATAACAATTTAATATTTTATGTTTTTCTTGAAAAGTTCCCCCATTACTTAAGTATTCATAAAGTGACTAATATATGAATTCTATTAATAAAGTCACTTTATTACTTTATTTAACAACTAAGTTATAAATTACTTTATCAAAGTAGCTTTATAGCATTAAAATAATAAGTCACTTGAATAATAGAATATCATTAAAGCAATGCAACTTATTAATTCAATAACTCCTGACAAAATTCTAGCAATAATCTCCTGAGATTGTCCCATCACTACTACCAACTATAGGTGCATTTTCACAGAGGCTGATATTACTTAATATAGATATTAAATATCAATGGTGAACTCCTGAAATGCCTTTGAATGACAAACTAAATGCTAGAACACTAACCTAAATAAGCTGGAATGAAACATTACACATACTAAAAATCCTAAATCTCCCCAATGAGTTCCCTAAACGTCTCACTAGGCTATGTGAACTGTAGTCATAGGCTAACTTTAAAACCCTAAACCATTGGCTAGAAAGGGGACATTATGGTCTGCCCTCCCTAAAATTGCTTGTCCTCAAGAAATCTCAACTTCAAATGATGCTAAATTCCCTCATTCTCCCATGTTGCATCCTCAATCGGTAGGTCCTTCCACTTAGTGAAGTATTCCCTGACGACTCTTTGTCTCAAGTTGCTTTCTCTAGTGTCAATGATAGCATCATATGAATAAGAATCAATTTTCCCTCCTCATATAGGGGTGGTAATGTTTTAGATGGTCTTACTTATGCCCTAATGCCTTCTTGAGGTGAGAAACATCAAACACATTGTGAACCTTCCTCTATGCAAATAAATCTAGCTCGTAAGCCACCCCACCAATGTTCTTGGAAAATAAAAATTGTCCATAGTAGCAAGTTTTGAGCTTCTCAGAGCCACTCTTCCTTAGAGTTGATTACTTATAAGGTTGGAGCATAAGATAAACCATATCATTCTCCTCAAATGAATGCTCACCTTTGTGTTGATCTGCATAGTTTTTCTACTAATTTTGAGCCTTATGTAAATTCTCCTAGAGATATCTCATGATTTCCCAGATTTCCTACAACAAATACTCCACACTGGGAACCCTACTATCTACAAATAAAAAATATAGGAAATTGGTATAACGCCATAACCATAGAGAGCCATGAATGGTGACATCTATATAGACATGTGGTACATAGTATTATAATAATACTCACATAAATGGAGCAACTTGACCCATGCCTTTTGCTGCCCTACAATGTACTTCCTCAAGTATCCCTCCACCCATTTATTGACAATTTATTTTTTCCATCTATATGTGGGCGATAGCTTGCCCAGAGTGAGTTTTGTGACACTAAGTCTAAATATTTCCTACCAAAATTGACTTATAAATTTGTTTTCTTGGTCATTTACTATATTTGAGGTAGCCCATGGAACCTGAATATCTCTCTAAAAAATAAATCATCAACCTACACTGCCATGAAAGTAGCTGAAATTGAGAAAAAGGTGTGCAAACTTCGTGAGTCTATCAACCATGACATAAATGCAATCTCTTCTCTGAGTTTTGGGTAAACCCATGATAAAATTCATAGATATGCATTCTCACTTTTGATTAGGAATGGGTATGGGCTGCAATAAACCTACAAGGAAAGGTTCTCTTATTATTCTGTTGACATGTAGGAAACTCTCTCACATACCCGAGTAGCTATGATGTGAGCCCTTTCCAAGTAAACCACTCCCTAATCTACATGTAGGTTTTAAAGTAACCTAGGTGACTTGTCATAGGGGCATCATGAAAGGCTCTCAATATCCTCTTCTTCATAGAAGATCTTGACACAGGAAAAATCCTCCCTTTGTGAATGATGAGGTCATTCTCAAGGGTGTACTTTCCATTTGTAATTGTACCATCGATGAGCTTGAAATCCCACTTATCCTTAGCATACTTAGTTGCAATCAAATCTCTCCAATCCTATGTAACCTCACCTAGAGAGCACAAGTAAGGTCTCCTTGAAAGGGCATCAACAACTATATTTTTCTTACACTTGGCATATATCCTATGTCAAAATCATAAGCCTACAAGTTGCTGACCCATTTTTGTTGTTGATCATTGAGGTCACATTGACTTAGGAAATGTTTCAAACTATTATGATCTATCTTCACTAATTTTTTTTCCCACCAAGTACAATCTAAATTTATCCAAGGTATGCATAATGGCTTTTATTTCCTTATCATAAATATTGTAACCCCTCTAAAGACCCCAAATTTTCCTTCTATAAAAATAAATGGTGTGCATATCTTTCATCAAGACAACACCAATGTCTTCTCCCAAGGCATGAGAAAAAAGCTCAAACAACTGTGTGAAATCCAACGTAATTAGTATTGGACATGAGCTGATCAACTATTTGAAATTCTTGAAACACTATTGCCCTCCTAGAGTCCAAAAAAATGCCCCCTTCTTCATCAAGTCCATAAGTGAAGCTACCTATTGTGAAAACCCTTAAGAAAGCAATAGTATAAACCACATAACCCAAAGAATCCCTTAAGCTATGTGATATTTTTTGGTGGAAGTCAATAAACTATAGCCTTCACCTTCTCAGGATCCATATTGACCCCCTCAGTACTATTGATGTGCCCTAAGTATAATAACTCTCATGCAAAAGTCACATTTTGATTCCTTTTCAAATAGAGATTCACTCTCCAATATGCCCAACACTAAATCCAAGTGTGTTAGATGATCAACCCAAGTCATGCGGAAGAATAGTATATCATCAAAGAAGATGATGACTATCTTCCTCAACTTATCTCTGAAGAACTTGTTCATAGAGGATTGAAAGGTGGTTAGAGCATTGGCTAGGCCAAAAGGCATAACCAAAAACTTATAGTGACCATAATGGAAATAAAATGTTTTCTTTTCCACATCTACATCTCTAACTCAAATTTAGTGATAGTTAGATCAAAGACTATCTTGGAAAACAAACATGCTCTATGCAAGTCATCAATCAACTCATCAATCCATGGAACTGCATACCTATTCTTAATAGTCTTCTTATTCAATGATTTGTAGTCAATACACATCTCTACAGTGCCATCTTTTTTCTTCACCAAGACAACGAAAGACACAAACTGCCTTTTACTTGGTTAGATATGACCCATCTCTTTTACTTGGTCAGATACGACCCATCTCTAGGATTTCCTTTATCATCTTCTCAATATCATCTTTCATCCTCTTAGAATTTTTGTAGAGAGTAATAATTATCACATTTGCACCATCCTCAAGCTCTATGATGTGCTTAGAACCTTTTTCAGGTGGTCTCCCATGAGGTAAACTCTCAAAAACCTTACAATGTATGTCTTTCAATATCTGTATGTTGGGTGGATACTCATGATTCTGCTATTCAACCTATGATGGAAAGTATAACACTTTGCAGCCCACTCAACGTGATGATGCCTTATCAATCTCTCCATTGTCTTTACTGAGATAAATCTAAGACTCCCATTTGACATACCCCTCAAAAATGCTTCTTTCCATTGGCTTCAAATTTCATCTCCATAACTTGTAAGTTGAGGGTAAACTCTCCAATAGCATGAAGGCACTTCATTTTAGGTACAACATCCAACTCTCTCATGCCAACCACATAAAAATATACCTTGGACTCATAATTGTTCAACTATAATGTGAGATTTGAAATCATTCTATTACAACTAAGTGTAAACCCATCAGGTGTACTCTCACCTTGAATCCCTCAAACTCTTTTTTCCTAAGTCCACACTTAGCTACCAATTCCTCATCTATAAAATTATGAGTAGCTCTCATATCAAGCAAGGTAATCACACACTAGCCAATCAAGACTCTTGTAATCATGAAGGATACTTCTCTCTGAATACTTGAGAGTTGAGTTGTAGGTGAAGCTTCTTCCCTTATTTTTTTCCAACCCTTTTGATGTGCTATCTTCATCATTACCTTCATCATGAATCTGTTGTTTTGAATATTTAGAATCTGATCTATCTGCATAAAAGTACTCCAACTAATTTAGTTTACCCTTAAGAGAACACACATGACACTTTTCCCATGGCCCTTTGAATTTGAAACATAGTTTTTCGTTCTCAAGTCTTGGGGGGTCTTATCACTTAGTTTTTGAAAGGGTTTCCTTTGCTAGTCTAAAAATTTATTTGGTGCCTTATCCCTTGAGGAAGAAAATGGTTTCAGTAGAAACATCATTTTTGGGGAAATAAGCTCCATATCTCTTTCCTTCTTCATTGCATCCTATAAAGAAGGTGATTGAAGGCTTTGATACATCCTTGTAAGGGTTCTAAGAGAACCACACTAAAAATCACTATGAACCATATCTCTAATATACTAGTGACCATCACTAATATCTGCTAGAACTCTAAGATATAAGCCTGTAGTAACCCAACTTGCTTAAGTTGTGCAAGTTCTCAGAAGAAAAACTTAGGATCTAAACTCTCAAATCATTCAATCAGTTTGTTAGTAAACTCATCACTAGATATGATTGAACTACGTCCCAAATTCACTAATCCATGGTACCACCACTTATGAGCTATTCCATCTAGATGTAGTGTGTCAAACCTGATTGCCTCTTCCTTAGGCATGGGCCTCAAGGAGAGGAAAATATCTAACTTTTGAACCCAGCCATGTGTGGTACAACGATGGCCTCCATCAAAATTCTCCAATGTAATTTTTCTCACCACCTACTAGAGATCCTTGGTACCCTACAATGCTCTAGTCTCTGGTTTTCCAATGACCACTACCCTCTATCTCATTTTTTTTAGATATTTGTGAAGTTTCAACATGTTCTTGATGTTAGGAGGAAGTGAAGTATATTTTGCATGGTTGGTCTTAACCTCATCGACCTTTGTTGGCTACTAAGGAGGTTGTTCTTGATGAGTAGGGTTCTCAACCCTACATGTAAAGGTAGGTTGCAAGGACCTAGATGTGTCATTGAGTGAAATCCTTGGCCTATCCTTAGGCTATGCATTTGACTACTAGAACTATCATGTTGTCTTTTATGAGTAGGGGTAGGAACCTGGTTCATCTTGTGCAATAATTTGGCCAACATATCCATCATACTATAAAATTTTCATTCTCTCCTTGCATCTAGGTTAATAGAACTAGCATGGACCTTTTCTCTATCTCCCATTGCACCTGCAATACTTTCACTAACACTAGATAGAATCCTTGGTATCGCTGCATAATTATGGATACTTAAAACCACTAAGATAGTTTCACCCTCTAACACCTGTGGAGGTTTCCATGCCCATAAACCCCTATGATAACTCTATTCTTTCTCACTCATGAATTAACCACATAGGATGGAAGGATATTTTTGTGCTTTGATACCACTATGATATCCTCTTAGTGTTTCAAAAAGTTGACTTTTAAGTTTTTTGTTAAATTATGATTTTTTTGTTTTTTGGTTTCAACGACATTGCTGTAAATTTCAAGAAATTGCATAAAACAATAATGAAAGGGAAATTTTATAAATAATTAAAAACTAAGTAATTTTTATTTATTCAAAACATAAAATTATCATACCCATAAGCCAAAATGTAATAGTTTACAACCTATGTTTTTACGACAATCACAATAGTCACAACAATCAGATGCAAGGATTTCATGCTTTAATTTTTATCCTTTTTAATTGTGGTTTTGATTCTGATTTACTTAATGTGGTTGGAAACCCAAAGCAAATATTTTACAACCCATAAATAAAATTGGTTTTCTACTTAAGATCCATGTGCTTATTCTCTTGGTTTAGATGGCCTCAAGACTCCCACATGCCACTTGAACATTGATTTTTTGCTATTGTAAACCACATATTCCTTGGTAGATCCATGTGCCGAAGTTAGTAGAAGAAACTACCTTAATTGCAAACTAAAAAACCTCTATTTCTTCTTCCTAGATTGTACAACTTGTTGTAGTACTAAAATTGCACTGAAGTCTTTTGGTCAAGAGCTCCCTCTTCTAAGAAAGAAATCCCTTATTTTTTTCTCTTAGGTTCTCTGGTGTTTTTCCCCAAACATAACTGAATATTACTTCTTTATCATTTTATTATCCTGATGTGTATAAGGGAGTTTCATTCCCTAGTGATCTCTCAAGAAATGAGAGAATCGTGTGCAGTGAATCCCTCTTTTATCACATTTTGGTCAAATTGATGGGAATGCCGGATTTTTCTTCATGATGTTGCACGTGCATGAATTTTATGAGGAATATTTTTATATGTTGGAAGATGCTCTAGATGATTTCTTAGAAGTTCTCTTCCCTATCCACAAATATCTTGAACAATTCTCCCCTCGACAAGCTGAGGGATCAGTAAATGTGGTGGTGGTCTTTGTGGCTCCTCCAAGCCCTCATAAACCCTTCATTTATGTAATATTGGCTGAAATTTATTTCTATCAGATTTCATGTCATAGTGATTCATCGAACTTATACTCAAGGTTCATGAAAGTTGCAAACTCTACATATTATAATGTTGTTGGATGCACATATCCTACAAGGAGTAATAAACAAACTCTTCAAATCAACAACCTATTGTTCCTACATCACAACCACTTATCCCTACTTATTTACCACCTTCTCAACCAAGCCTTCCTTCAACACCTAAACCCATGATCAAAGCACTAGGTGATTATGATTTTGTCGAGCAGCTTCGTGTTACTCTAACTAAGATCTCGCTCTAGGACTTGCTTCAAACCACTCTGATTAATTAGGAGATGCTCCAAGAATCTTTACAAAAGATTCTCTTACCTGCCTCTACTAGGCCCATAGATGTTAATGCACTATTATCTCATATTCATGCAGATTCACCAAATATCACATTCCACCCACAAGAAAGCATGCCTTTGAATGTGCAGAAGCAAGTAGAGCATTTAATGATTATATTCAATATTAACAATATTGGTATTAGGCACACCCTCATTGACACCAGTTTGAATGTCAACATTTGCGATATAGACCTATTACCTAAAATAAAGCTTGATTCATCTTCTTTAGCAGCTTCCTCCTTATACATCTATGGATTCAATAACATCGGCCACCAAGCTTTAGGTATGATAATACTACCTCTACAGTTGGGTCTCGTTACCTTATCCATGTTAGTTAGTGAGATTCTCGGCCTCTTATCATATAACCTCCTCTTAGGGAGACCTCAGATCCATTCTATGGGTGTGGTTACTTCTACTTTACACTATTCTTTGAAGCTCATTGCAAATAATCAAGTAGTTAAAATTAAAGCAAATGTAGAAGGCATTCGTCTCTGTGAACTAGCCACTGCTAGTCATGCTTTGACTATATCTACTCTCAAGAATTGTATTCAATCTTTGATTGCTGATGCTATGGCCTATTCTTCATTGATACCCTTTGTGGAGGTTGTTCCTAGGGTGAGTGTCTAAAATGAAGAATCAACTAAAGCAAAAGACCCCAAGTATCCCATGTTTGCTACTCAAACAAATGTCTTCCTTGGAGATGATTGTGGCTCCTTGAATTTCTCTAAATTCTTTGTTGTAGAATACAAGGTGAACCCCTCTTGCATAGACCTTCCAAGTACCATTGATACAAAGGTGGATGATACTATTGTAGAGGAGGAGAAGTGTGATCTTGTTCAAGAGATCACTCCCTCCTGTGCTGAGGAAAATGATCCACTCTCATGAAGGAGATTAACGTTTGTTAGCCTTCTAAGGAAGGCGAGATTACCTCCATAGAAACTTTTGACATCCATTGGTGGAACAAAACACTCTACATGGAGCCATTTCCTCCCAAGGTTTTTCAAACTCACTACAGGTTTGGATATGAGCTCGCTTGTTAGTATAGCTATGGGAAGAAAGGCCTAGGGCATATCAAGCAAGGGATTTAGAGCCCCATCTAGTTTAAGCCACGACAACACTATCAAGGTTTGGGATGCTCTGTAGAACAATCCAAGTAAAAGCCTTAGTGGAGTGTTAATATGATCTCAGTCGATCCGCTAACCCTAGTTCACCCTGAGTTAATAAAGGAAAGGGAGTAGGCTGAGAAGGTCCCTCTTGATGTAATCTCTTTGGATGAAGTGCTAGAGGAATTTCTAGGTGCTTATTGCCTGTTGCCTCCTTATAATCACAAGAAATAGTTCCCATATTGTTTGCATATTCATGTGTACTTTGGAGAGTCTATTTTGAGTATTGATGAGGAAGATCCTCTATCTAATGTCGGTAATGATGTCATGCTATCTCATCCTGAAGACCGTAGTTCCCTTCTTAGAGGAGATACTTTCGAAATCTATATGGATCCTCAATCCTTAGAAAAAGTGATCAAGATTGGGAAGTGTCTCTCTTTGGAGGAAGTAGATGAACACCTAGATCTCTTGAATTCTCATCCTGATATCCTCACTTGGACATACAAGGATATGTCTAGCATTGATGAATCTATAGTAGTTCACAATATCATCCTATGTCCCGATGCTAAGTCGGTTAAACAAAAAATATGAAAGATTAATCCCAAGGTGGAATTGATGGTCAAGATCGAGATAAAGAAGTTGTTGAAAGTAGGCTTTATCCATCCTATCAAATATTCCCCCTGGATTTCAAATATAGTTGTTGTTAGTAAGCCTGATGGCCATATTCGCATATGTATTGACTTTCACAATCTTAATAAGGCTTCTCTTAAAGATGATTTTCTGCTTCCTAATATAGATATGATTGTTGACTCGACTGTAGGCCATGCATTACTATATTTCATGGATGGCTTCTTGAGTTACAATCAGATTCGTATTAACCCAGATGACCAATACAAGAAAACCTTCACTACCCCATGGGATACTTTCTATTATGTGGCTATTCCCTTTAGATTAAAGAACGTGGGAGCTACATACCAACGAGTGATAACCCTAATATTCTATGATTTTATCCATAAGATCTTAGAAGATTACATTGATGACATATTAGTGAAATCGATAACTAATCAAGATCATGTAAAGAACCTTAGTCTTACTTTTTAGAGGCTTCAACTCTATAAAATGAGACTAAATCCCCATAAGTGTGTCTTCGGTGTTAATTCCAAAAAGCTTCTAGGTTTTGTAGTTTCTCATCGTACAATCGAAGTTGATACTAATAAGATTGATGCCATTGTTAACATGCCTCCACCAAGGAATATCATAGAGTTGCAAAGTTTATAGGGGAAGAGTCTAGAAATTCGTAGATTTATATCTCAGTTGGTTGATCGGACCCTTCCTTTCACTCAATTATTGAAAAAATATGTTTTCTTCTATGGGATGAAGAGTGTCAAAAAGCCTTTGAATCAATCAAAGCCTATTTGGCCAATCCTCCCATATTGATGTTGACTATGCAAGATAGAACCTTTTTTCTTTACCTTGCCACATCACCATATGCTTTGGTAGCTCTCTTAACTCAATATGAGGACACTAGGAAGGAGGGAGCGGTCTACTACATTATTCGTGTTCTAGTTTAATACAAAACCCATTATTCCTCAGTGGAGAAGCAATACCTTGCTCTCTTCTTCGCTACACAGAAGTTGAGCCACTATCTCCTCCATGTTGAAACACATGTCATAGTGAAAATGAACCTCTTAAAGCATATATTCTCTAGCACTGACCTGGTTGGGAGATTAGCAAAATTGGTTATGCTTCTTTTTGAGTTTGACATTAAGTTCGTTACTCATAAATATATAAAGGGTCAAGTGGTTGTAGATCAATTGGAAGATACTCCCTCATCTCGCTCCTTTCCTAGGTTAAATATCTTTCTTGATGAAAATAATTTTGTAATTAATCATGACCTTGAGTGGAAAATATATTTTAATGGATCAAGGTGTCAAACTGGTTCTAGAGCTAGCATGGTTCTAGTATCCCCTGAAGGTAGATCAGTTCCCTTATCCTTTCAACTAGATTTTCCTTGCACTAATAACATCATTGAGTACGAATCCCTTATTGTTGGATTATGTGTCACGATTTCACTAAGAATCAAACATCTTCGTATTTTAGGTGACTATGAACTTATCATGAACTAGATAATG
>VDFB02286176.1:0-21262 GCA_007258455.2 Sequoia sempervirens | reverse complement strand
AAATTATAATACTATGATTGAATTTCCTCTTGTAGAGAGAGTATAATTCTCCACAAAATCAACCACTAAAAGTATAGTACCAATTGGAAATGTGTTTCTACATGCACAAAATTGGCCATCAAGCCATTGAGCATGATCAGAGTATATGACATATTTTGGTACAATTTTATTCTTAAATTCACTCATGAATGCATGCACACTAACTTTTTATGTAACTAAATCACAACACTTTCCTATTTTTCCATCTTTTAAAGAATAGTTAACATTCTTAAATCTTTTAAAATCTACTAATTGTTTTCCAAAATCATTATCAACACTTTCATGCAAAGAAATTCTTAGGAATGAAAGATTTCCACAGTTAATACATTGTCAAAAAATACAAGAACTTAAATAAAATAGTTTATCATTAGATCTTTCACAAAACAAACCTAAAATAAACTCCCTTATTGCTTTAGGTGGCATATTAATACCAAAATCCTGTCTAATCATGGTAGTATTCAAGGTACAACATATATATCAAAAATCGTCATAAAAATAATGAAATTGAACATATGTTTTACAACAACAATATATTGGTTCCTTATTAATTTTTACATACCAGGGTTTACATTTTTCAAAAGACCTTTGACTTATTTTAATATTACCAGGTAACACTAAATTGCCACAAAATTTTCTATACAATTCAGTTTGTGTTGTATCTAATAGGTGTTTTGGGTGAGGATCGTGAACTTTGGACTCCACCCTTAATTTTAAAACATCTCTAGGATTAGATGAAACCCTAGTATTATCATGCCAATAATTTTTTATCAAAGATTTAATTTCAACATTCAATTTCATATTAGACCTTGGGAGTCGATCACTAAAACTACAACGTTGGTTGATAGGATCATTTTCTATACTTTCTCTTCATTTTTGCACTCTTAGCAATGTTTTAGGGTGTATTTTTAAAACTTCGCTAATATTGTTTACCATTATTTTATTCAAAATTGCTTTATTAACTATAGAAGTTGTTATAGCTCTTCTTGTTGTGTTTTTATCTTTAGATTGATTGTTTTTCCTAATAGATTGGTGAATGATACTAGCAACAGTAGATATAACATGTTTTAATGATTGATATTTTCTTTTTGGTTTAACATAAAAGTCTAACCTTTTCATTACTTTCCTAATTTTTTGCATTCTCATCAATTTTTATGATAAAAGAATTTGTTGTATATTCTATTCGCATGTGTTCTTATTTTCCTCCTAGAAATTTGACTAGGAAGATTATCTAAAACACCATTTCCAATTTTAAAAAAGATATTTTCATTAAATTCAACATCACATTCTATATTTTCATCTTCATCTTCAATTTAATTTTCATTTTCAACTTCAAAACCCTTTATATTTTCATCTTCATTTTCATCAACAAAACATTTTTTATTTTCATTTTCATCAACAAAACAGTTTTTTTTCATTTTCGACAAAAGGATCATTTTCATTTTCATTTGCAACAAAATATTTTTCTTTTTTTTTTCAACAAATTCTATAAAATTTTCATCTCTCTAAATATCATCAATGTCAACATCATTAAATCCAACATCTTGTAAAACTTCTACATACAAATTTACCATTTCACTAACATGTGGATTTGAAGATGTACCTGGATTTGTGCATATTGAAACATTCTCCATAGCATTGAAAGAGGGATTTGAAGACATAGTAGGACTTGCTTCTATAATCATATTCTTCAAATTGAATCCTTGCAAATTAGCTTCATCTACAACCATGGTCTCCTCAATGTTTTCATCTTCAATAGTTGTGGAATTGGATTCTCCAGCATCATTCATTGATTTAATTCTTATTCTTCTTTCTCTTTGTATTTGTCTCTCCTTCTCCCTCTTTGCTTCAACTTCTTAAGGAGTCAATGTCTTCATTGTCTTATTATGAGCTTTCTCTCCCATGATTATAAAATTCTCAAGCACAAATAAATTTCAATAGTGAAATTATTCAAAAAATTCAATCCAAATTGGATGTTGAGGACCTATTAGGAAAAAATTCTTCCTCTTGTGTTCCTTAAAACAAGTAGAAAACTAGCACAATTCCACTTTAAAAATTGTTTTCTTCATGCCTCCTTTGAAAAATTCAATCCATATTGCAAATTGAAGACCTTTTGTTCATCCAAACAAGTACAAAACTAACACAATTCCACTTCAAAAACGGTTTACACGATGCCTCCTTTGAAAAAATCAATCAAAAATCAAGTTCATCACTTGTAAAGACAATAGCTCAATTTTACTACTCTCGGTTGTACATATGAAGTTGCAGAATTCACAGTATTTTTTTATAGTAAATTTAAATAAAAGAAATGGGATAAAACAAGATCTCATTTATTAAAAATAGGATCTCATTTGTTAAAAACGGGATCCCGTTTTATAATCTGGATCTCATTTCCCTGTAATGGGACCCCATTTCCCTACGAATGGTGATGGCATTTAATATTAGGAGATGAGATCATGCTTTACAAAATGGGATCCCGTTTCCAAAAAATTGAAATTGGATTTCTACCTTGTATTTTGGTTTAGGAAAAGCATTGGGAATCTGAACCTTGGCCTTCAACTTGGTTTGACCTGCAAGTTGAAGGTCCTAACAATGTCAAAGAAAAATATCAATTTTGGACATATGGCTGACAACTTTTTTGTAGATTTTTTTACGAAACTAAAACCCATTTTAGATGAGACAATGCATATTCCAAATATGTAATTTTTTTTACAATTGGATTATTTTTTCTATTTTTCAATTAATTTCTGATAAAAGAGGTCCATAAACTTTAAATATCAGGGTTTTTTACTATTTTAATAACTTTTGATCAACATAACATTTTGATGAATGGATTGCAAGAGAATAAACTTTAGAAAATTCTTTTCAAAAAAGAAAAAATTAAATCACAAATGATAATTTTAGGCCATCTTATGTGTGTCATACATGATGATTTTTCAAAATGACAAATATGCCTAATAAAAATCTAACAAAAAAATCAATAAAAAATTACAAAAAAATATCGAGAACAAGCTTCAGTGAATCACAAATCTTTTCCCAAAAGGATTTAGAAAAATATGATAATTTAGGTCAAAATATGGATGTCGTACACATGCATGGTATGGTAAAAAAAAGTGACTTTTAAACAATGGTTTTAGAAATGCCTATTGAAACTAAATTTGTACAATCTAGGTATTGAAATAAATTAAATATTTGGAAGCTAGACTCTGAGTACTCCATTTTATGATTGGTGATTTTTTTGAAGATTCCATCTCCAAGTGCTTCAAATTTTAAGGTCAAATGTGTCAAATTCTAAAAATCAGGAAAAACACTTCCACTTTTTGGCCAAAAAGTGGACTTAACTTCTTGCCAACATACTAGAGAAGAGTATGGAAACACCTCTCCTACCATTTTCATGATTAGTGATGAAGTAGGAATATCCTTTCCAAATGAACCTTGGATTGGTACCAAGTATGAATATAGTAGCTTTGGTCTCTTGGAGGATCATACTATCCTTTTTTCGTAAGGGTTAAGAAACCTTCTAACGGTATATTTTATATTAGGGGACTCAAGGCCCTTGACATTCCAAGATATGCAACTAAGATTCATTTTCAAAATTCATAAGAGAGGAAATTTTTTCACTCTTCAACTACTCAAAGAATTTTGGTGTCCTTTCTTCTACTTCTAACCTTCTTGGTGTAGGCATCTGAATTACAATATTTTGTGTCTTTTGTTCTTTGCTAACTAGATACCTCCTTTACCCACAAATATAGATTTTCCACATTTCCTAGGTCTTCTTGGGCCAGCCCTAGGCCTTTGTTCTTTCTTAAGCTATAGATCAGTCATACTCACATTGTCTATACCTCCTATACTCTTTGTTGATTCTATGTTGGTATCAATGATGGCTTTAGAGTTCTTATCACCTTTAGGTTTCTGAGGCTTAGCTTTATTTTCTATCCTGACAGTCTCATAGTTTAGGCCCACTTCATGGTCCACACTAGGAATAATTTCACCTCTTTGATTGGAGGAGGTAGGTTCAACATTACCATAGGGAGATAGGTTCATATTACCACTAATTAGAGATCTAGCCAAACTCTTATTGGAAACTTCCCTATTTTAATTTTTATTTTCATCAAAGTATTGTTCTAGGGTAGAAGTTCTTGTTTGGTTGGAATCTAATAGGGTTCAAATCTCTGGTGTGAGAGCTTTGAGGCTATTTTAAGCCCCATAATGAGCATTTATAAGCATCTTATCAACCATGAAGGCCCCAACATATCCTTGAGTGAGTGTGACAATATTATCAACCCTGCATCCCTCTAGCTCAATAGGCTTGGAGGTATGTAGTATCTTTCTTGGGCCATGAAGAATGAAACTTTCCTAGTGCCTAGCCTCAACTCCAAATATTTGGTCCTCCACAAAAGATAAAACCTTATTAATCCTAATGGAGCTACCATTACCCACCATATTCAACTTCTAAAGGTTCCCTTTCATATTTCCATTGGAAGTGCCACTCTGTATCGTAAAGTCAACTTCCTCAGGGATATGAAATTTTTTCTACTAGATAACTTCTTTAAGTAGCTTTCTTCAATACTCTTCCTATTGTTTGCATAGAAATTTTATAAGCATTTAGCTTTATGATTAGTAATACACCCCCCATGGGAGTCGAAGAAGGTGGAGAAGGGGGAACCAAAGAAGCTTCGAGCCAGCTACGTAATATGGTTCCAACAACGTCCTGATCCACCTTTTTGTTTCCTCATAATCTGTGAGGATGTAAAAGATATTTTTTCATAGTATGTTACTTAAATATTTGTGAGAGGCTGAGAGGGACTTGGTCTCTTCAAGGTATCCCCCTCATAAGAGGAAACAAGAAAATCTGGAGATTGAGTTTTACCATGTTCACAAATTCAAAAGGACAATCATTATGAGTCATCTTATGTTTAGGGTCATGGACATACCCATATTGGGTGGGAAAAGGCTCCTCTTGGGTTGGAGTAGGGTTAGGAGTGATGTCTAACCCTAAATTTTTAGCTAATTTTAGTTTTTATTTCCCCTTAATAGGTTTCCTCTAAATGATGTGGTTGTTTTTTTCTAATATTCTCCTCTTTTCTTCATAAATAACCAGCATTTAAACCTCATAATATTTCCAAGGGGCATAAAAAAGGATCTTCATCATCATTAATTCCAATCTTGTCTATAATTTCTACTACATGACATAAAGAAATTAGGGTATGAGTGTCCAATTTAAGGAGGGAAGCTTTTTCTTTATCCACTAGCACCATGCCACCAATTGGAGCTAAAAATTAGGGAAGAAGCTTCCAATGTTAGGGGGTACATTTTTCACTACCACCCATATAGGGTATGATAGTACTAATACTTCCTCTACAATGTCCTCAAGAGTCCAAGGAATAGCCCACAATGTACACCCTCCCACATTCCATATGATGTCGGCTTAGGGTTTCAAAATTGACTTGTTGGTTTTTTGTTAAATTATGATTTTTTTTTCTTGTGTCAATGGTAGTGCCAATTTTTTTAAGAAATTGCATAAAACAACAACAGAAGGGAAATTACTCAAATAATTGAGAACCCAGTAATCTTTATTTATTCCGAACATAATAAGATCATAACCATAATCTAAACTACAATATTTTGGAACTTGAGTTCTTACTCGACAATCACAAAAGACATGACAATTAGATGCAAGGACAACATGCTTCAATTTTCTCCATTTTATCATGGTTTTGATTCTAGTTTACTAAATATGGTTGGAAACCCCAAAGAAATTTTTTTGCAGCCCATAGAACAAGTTAGTTTGCTACTTAAGACCCACATGTTTCTTCTCTGGGTTTGTACAACCTCAAGACTCCCATGTGCCACTTGAATGCTCCATTTTTGTTGTTGTGAACCATGGATTCTTTGGCATATCTACACAACCAAGATAGGAGAAGAAACTCCCTTAATTGAAAACTTTGAAACCTCTCCTTTTGCTTCTTGGATTCTATGACCTACTGCAGTACTAAAAATGGTTTATGTATTATTCAAATTTGTTGTTGTATTGGAAAATTTAAAAGTAAATACTAGGTAAATTTGTGAACGTTCATATTTATGGTCTCTATGTGAATCCATCCATACTATAACCCTTAGATGTTCTCTCACGCATGTATATCATGTCCTAATTAAGGGTTTCCAGCCTTTGATCATCTTGAAAATTCATACCTACAACCCTATGCTTAGTTTTCTATTTTTGAATGATAAACTTGGATGATGAAAACAATGTTCTTTTTGAGCACCTTACCCGTTTTCCAAATCCACACCCAAGATTATGACTTTTCTTTTTCAAATATAAAATATTAATATATTTCCCACTCAAAATCCCACACCAACATTCCTTTTCATAACAATTTAATATTTTATGTTTTTCTTGAAAATTTCCCCCATCACTTAAGTATTCATAAAGTGACTAATATATGAATTCTATTAATAAAGTCACTTTATTACTTTATTTAACAACCAAGTTATAAATTACTTTATAAAAGTAGCTTTATAACATCAAAATAATAAGTCACTTGAATAATAGAATATCATTAAAGCAACACAACTTATTAATTCAATAACTCCTGACAAAATTCTAGCAATAATCTCCTGAGACTGTCCCATCACTACTACCAACTATAGGTGTATTTTCATAGAGGTTGATATTACTTAATATAGATATTAAATATCAATGGTGAACTCTTGAAATTCCTTTGAATGACAAACTAAATGCTAGAAAACTGACCTAAATAAGCTGGAATGAAACATTACACATACTAAAAGGCCTAAATCTCCCTAATGAGTTCCCTAAATATCTCACTAGGCTATGTGAACTGTAGTCATAGGCTAACTTTAAAACCCTAAACCATTGGCTAGAAAGGGGACATTATGGTCTGCCCTCCCTAAAATTGCTTGTCCTCAAGAAATATCAACTTCAAATGATGCTAAATTCCCTCATTCTCCCATGTTGCATCCTCAATCGGTAGGTCCTTCCACTTAATGAAGTATTCCCTAATGACTCTTTGTCGCAAGTTGCTTTCTTTGGTGTCAATGATAGCATCATATGAACAAGAATCAATTTTCCCTCCTCATATAGGGGTGGTAATGTTTTAGATGGTCTTACATGATGCCCTAATGCCTTCTTGAGGTGAGAAACGTGAAACACATTGTGAACCTTGCTCTATGCAAATAAATCTAGCTCGTAAGCCACCCCACCAATGTTCTTGGAAAATAAAAATTGTCCATAGTAGCATGGTTTGAGCTTCTCAGAGCCACTCTTCCTTAGAGTTGATTACTTATAAGGTTGGAGCATAAGATAAACCATATCATTCTCCTCAAATGAATGCTCACCTTTGTGTTGATCTGCATAGTTTTTCTACTAATTTTGAGCCTTATGTAAATTCTCCTAGAGATATCTCATGATTTCCTAGATTTCCTACAACAAATACTCCACACTGGGAACCCTACTATCTCCAAATAAAAAATATAGGAAATTGGTATAACGTCATAACCATAGAGAGCCATGAATGGTGACATCTATATAGACATGTGGTACATAGTATTATAATAATACTCACATAAATGGAGCAACTTGACCCATGCCTTTTGCTTCCCTATAATGTACTTCCTCAAGTATCCCTCCACCCATTTATTGACAATTTATTTTTTCCATCTATATGTGGGCAGTAGCTTGCCCAGAGTGAGTTTTGTGACACTAAGTCTAAATATTTCCTACCAAAATTGACTTATAAATTTGTTTTCTTGGTCATTTACTATATTCGAGGTAGCCCATGGAACCTGAATATCTCTCCAAAAAATAAATCAACAACCTACACTACCATGAAAGTAGCTGAAATTGAGAAAAAGGTGTGCAAACTTTGTGAGTCTATCAACCATGACATAAATGCAATCTCTTCTCTGAGTTTTGGGTAAACCCATGATACAATTCATAGATATGCATTCTCACTTTTGATTAGGAATGGGTATGGGCTGCAATAAACCTACAAGGAAAGGTTCTCCTATTTTTCTATTGACATGTAGGAAACTCTCTCACATACCTGAGTAGCTATGATGTGAGCCCTTTCCAAGTAAAGCACTCCCTAATCTACAAGGTTTTAAAGTAACCTGGGTGACTTGTCATAGGGGCATCATGAAAGGCTCTCAATATCCTCTTCTTCATAGAAGATCTTGACACAGGAAAAATCCTCCCTTTGTGAATGATGAGGTCATTCACAAGGGTGTACTTTCCATTTGTAATTGTACCATCGATGAGCTTGAAATCCCACTTATCCTTAGCATACTTAGTTGCAATCAAATCTCTCCAATCCTATGTAACCTCACCTAGAGAGCACAAGTAAGGTCTCCTTGAAAGGGCATCAACAACTATATTTTTCTTACACTTGCCATATATCCTATGTCAAAATCATAAGCCTACAAGTTGCTGACCCATTTTTGTTGTTGATCATTGAGGTCACATTGACTTAGGAAATGTTTCAAACTATTATGATCTATCTTCGCTAAATTTTTTTTCCCACCAAGTACAATCTAAATTTATCCAAGGTATGCATAATGGATTTTATTTCCTTATCATAAATATTGTAACCCGTCTAAAGACCCCAAAGTTTCCTTCTATAAAAATAAATGGTGTGCATATATTTCATCAAGACAACACCAATGTCTTCTCCCAAGGCATGAGAAAAAAGCTCAAACAACTGTGTGAAATCCAAAGTAATTATTATTGGACATGAGCTCATCAACTATTTGAAATTCTTGAAACACTGTTGCGCTCCTAGAGTCCAAAAAAATGCCCCCTTCTTCATCAAGTCCATAAGTGAAGCTACCTATTGTGAAAACCCTTAACAAAGCAATAGTATAAACCACATAACCCAAAGAATCTCTTAAGCTATGTGAGATTTTTTGGTGGAAGTCAATAAACTATAGCCTTCACCTTCTCAGGATCCATATTGACCCCCTCAGTACTAATGATGTGCCCTAAGTATAATAACTCTCTCATGCAAAAGTCACATTTTGATTCCTTTGTAAATAGAGATTCACTCTCCAATATGCCCAACACTAAATCCAAGTATGTTAGATGATCAACCTAGGTCATGCGGAAGAATAGTTTATCATCAAAGAAGATGATGACTATCTTCCTCAACTTATCTCTGAAGAACTTTTTCACAGAGGATTGAAAGGTGGTTAGAGCATTGGCTAGGCCAAAAGGCATAACCAAAAACTTATAGTGACCATAATGGAAATAAAATGTTTTATTTTCCACATCTACATCTCTAACTCAAATTTAGTGATAGTCAGATCAAAGACTATCTTGGAAAACAAACATGCTCTATGCAAGTCATCAATCAACTCATCAATCCATGGAACTGTATACCTATTCTTAATAGTCTTCTTATTCAATGATTTGTAGTCAATACAAATCTCTATAGTGCCATCTTTTTTCTTCACCAAGACATTGAAAGACACAAACTGCCTTTTACTTGGTTAGATATGACCCATCTCTTTTACTTGGTCAGATACGACCCATCTCTAGGATTTCCTTTATCATCTTCTCAATATCATCTTTCATCCTCTTAGAATTTTTGTAGAGAGTAATAATTATCACATTTGCACCATCCTCAAGCTCTATGACGTGCTTAGACCCTTTTTCAGGTGGTCTCCCATGAGGTAAACTTTCAAAAACCTTACAATGTACGTCTTTCAATATCTATATGTTGGGTGGATACTCATGCTTCTGCTATTCAACCTATGATGGAAAGTATAACACTTTACAGCCCACTCAACTTGATGATGCCTTATCAATCTCTCCATTGTCTTTACTGAGATAAATCTAAGACTCCCATTTGACATACCCCTCAAAAATGCTTCTTTCCATTGGCTTCAAATTTCATCTCCATAACTTGTAAGTTGAGGGTAAACTCTCCAATAGCATGAAGGCACTTCATTTTAGGTACAACATCCAACTCTCTCATGCCAACCACATAAAAATATACCTTGGACTTGTAATTGTTCAACTATAATGTGAGATTTGAAATCATTCTACTACAACTAAGTGTAAACCCATCAGGTGTACTCTCACCTTGAATCCCTTGAACTCTTTTTTCCTAAGTCCACACTTAGCTACCAAGTCCTCATCTATAAAATTATGAGTAGCTCTCATATCAAGCAAGGTAATCACACACTAGCCAATCAAGAATCCTATAATCATGAAGGATACTTCTCTCTGAATACTTGAGAGTTGAGTTGTAGGTGAAGCTTCTTCCCTTATTTTTTTCCAACCCTTTTGATGTGCTATCTTCATCATTACCTTCATCATGAATCTGTTGTTTTGAATATTTAGAATCTGATCTATCTGCATAAAAGTACTCCAACTAATTTAGTTTACCCTTAAGAGAACACACATGAAACTTTTCCCATGGCCCTTTGAAGGTGAAACATAGTTTTTCATTCTCAAGTCTTGGGGGGTCATATTACTTAGTTTTTGAAAGGGTTTCCTTTGCTAGTCTAAAAATTTATTTGGTTCCTTATCCCTTGAGGAAGAAAATGGTTTCAGTAGAAACATCATTTTTGGGGAAATAAGCTCCATATCTCTTTCCTTCTTCATTGCATCCTATAAAGAAGGTGATTGAAGGCTTTGATACATCCTTGTAAGGGTTCTAAGAGAACCACACTGAAAATCACTATGAACCATATCTCTAATATACTAGTGACCATCACTAATATCTACTAGAACTCTAAGATATAAGCCTGTAGTAACCCAACTTGCTTAAGTTGTGCAAGTTCTCAGAAGAAAAACTTAGGATCTAAACTATCAAATCATTCAATCAGTTTGTTAGTAAACTCATCACTAGATATGATTGAACTACATCCCAAATTCACTAATCCATGGTACCACCACTTATGAGCTATTCCATCTAGATGTAGTGTGTCAAACCTAATTGCCTCTTCTTTAGGCATGGGCCTCAAGGAGAGGAAAATATCTAACTTTTGAACCCAGCCATGTGTGGTACAATGATGGCCTCCATCAAAATTCTCCAATGTAATTTTTCTCACCACCTACTAGAGATCCTTGGTACCCTACAATGCTCTAGTCTCTAGTTTTCCAATGACCACTACCCTCTATCTCATTTTTTTTAGATATTCGTCAGGTTTCAACATGTTCTTGATGTTAGGAGGAAGTGAAGTATATTCTGCATGGTTGGTCTTAACCTCATCACCCTTTTTTGGCTACTAAGGAGGTTGTTCTTGATGAGTAGGGTTCTCAACCCTACATGTAAAGGTAGGTTGCAAGGACCTAGATGTGTCATTGAGTGAAATCCTTGGCCTATCCTTAGGCTATGCATTTAAACTACTAGAACTATCATGTTGTCTTTTATGAGTAGGGGTAGGAACCTGGTTCATCTTGTGCAATAATTTGGCTAACATATCCATCATACTATCAAATTTTCATTCTCTCCTTGCATCTAGGTTAATAGAACTAGCATGGAAATTTTCTCTATCTCCCATTGCACCTGCAATACTTTCACTAACACTAGATAGAATCCTTGGTATCGCTGCATAATTATGGATACTTAAAACCACTAAGATAGTTTCACCCTCTAACACCTGTGGAGGTTGCCATGCCCATAAACCCCTATGATAACTCTATTCTTTCTCACTCATGAATTAACCACATAGGATGGAAGGATATTTTTGTGCTTTGATACCACTATGATATCCTCTTAGTGTTTCAAAAAGTTGACTTTTAAGTTTTTTGTTAGATTATGATTTTTTTGTTTTTTGGTTTCAATGACATTGCTGTAAATTTCAAGAAATTGCATAAAACAATAATGAAAGTGAAATTTTATAAATAATTAAAAACTAAGTAATTTTTATTTATTCAAAACATAAAATTATCATACCCATAAGCCAAAATGTAATAGTTTACAACCTATGTTTTTACGACAATCACAATAGTCACAACAATCAGATGCAAGGATTTCATGCTTTAATTTTTATCCTTTTTAATTGTGGTTTTGATTCTGATTTACTTAATGTGGTTGGAAACCCCAAAGAAAATATTTTACAACCCATAAATAAAATTGTTTTTCTACTTAAGATCCATGTGCTTATTCTCTTGGTTTATATGGCCTCAAGACTCCCACATGCCACTTGAACACTGATTTTTTGCTATTGTAAACCACATATTCTTTGGTAGATCCATGTGCCCAAGTTAGTAGAATAAACTACCTTAATTGCAAACTCAAAAACCTCTATTTCTTCTTCCTGGATTGTACAACTTGTTGTAGTACTAAAATTGCACTGAAGTCTTTTGGCCGAGAGCTCCCTCTTCTAAGAAAGAAATCCCTTATTTTTTTTCTCTTAGGTTCTTTGGTGTTTTTCCCCAAACATAACTGAATATTACTTCTTTATCATTTTATTATCCTGAGGTGTATAAGGGAGTTTCATTCCCTAGTGATCTCTCAAGAAATGAGAGAATCGTGTGCAGTGAATCCCTCTTTTATCACATTTTAGTCAAATCAATGGGAATGTCAGATTTTTCTTCATGATGTTGCACATGCATGAATTTTATGAGGAATATTTTTATATGTTGGAAGATGCTCTAGATGATTTCTTAGAAGTTCTCTTCCCTATCCACAAATCTCTTGAACAATTCTCCCCTCGACAAGCTGAGGGATCAGTAAATGTGGTGGTGGTCTCTGTGGCTCCTCCAAGCCCTAAGAAACCCTTCATTTATGTAATATTGGCTGACATTTCTTTCTATCAGATTTCATGTCATAGTGATTCATCGAACTTATACTCAAGGTTCATGAAAGTTGCAAAATCTACATATTATAATGTTGTTGGATGCACATATCCTACAAGGAGTAATAAACAAACTCTTCAAATCAACAACCTATTGTTCCTACATCACAACCATTTATCCCTACTTATTTACCACCTTCTCAACAAAGCCTTCCTTCAACACCTAAACCCATGATCAAAGCACTAGGTGATTATGATTTTGTCGAGCAGCTTTGCGTTACTCTAACTAAGATCTCGCTCTAGGACTTGCTTCAAACCACTATGATTAATCAGGAGATGCTCCAGGAATATTTACAAAAGATTCTCTTACCTGCCTCTACTAGGCCCATAGATGTTAATGCACTATTATCTCATATTCATGTAGATTCAGCAAATATCACATTCCACCCACAAGAAAACATGCCTTTGAATGTCCAGAAGCAAGTAAAGCATTTAACAATTATATTCAATGTTAACAATATTGGTATTAGGCGCACCCTCATTGACACCAGTTTGAATGTCAACGTTTGCGATATAGACCTATTACCTAAAATAAAGCTTGATTCATCTTCTTTAGCAGCTTCCTCCTTGTACATCTATGGATTCAATAACATTGGCCACCAAGCTTTAGGTATGATAATACAACCTCTGCAGTTGGGTCTCGTTACCTTACCCATGTTAGTTAGTGAGATTCTCGGCCTCTTATCGTATAACCTCCTCTTAGGGAGACCTCAGATCCATTCTATGGGTGTGGTTACTTCTACTTTACACTATTCTTTGAAGCTCATTGCAAATAATCAAGTAGTTAAAATTAAAGAAAATGTAGAAGGCATTCGTCTCTGTGAACTAGCCACCGCTAGTCATGCTTTCACTATATCTACTCTCAAGAATTGTATTCAATCTTTTATTGCTGATGGTATGGCCTATTCTTCATTGATACCCTCTGTGGAGGTTGTTCCTAGGGTGAGTGTCTAAAATGAAGAATCAACTAAAGCAAAAGACCCCAAGTATCCCATGTCTGCTACTCAAACAATGCCTTCCTTGGAGATGATTAGGGCTCCTTGAATTTCTCTAAATTATTTGTTGTAGAATACAAGGTGAACCCCTCTTGCATAGACCTTCCAAGTACCCTTGATACAAAGGTGGATGATACTATTGCAGAGGAGGAGAAGTGTGATCTTGTTCAAGAGATCACTCCCTCCTGTGCTGAGGAAAATGATCCCACTCTCATGAAGGAGATTAATGTTTCTTAGCCTTCTAAGGAAGGTGGGATTACCTCCATAGAAACTTTTGACATCCATTGGTGGAACAAAACACTCTACATGGAGCCATTTCCTCCCAAGGTTTTTCAAACTCACTACGGGTTTGGATATGAGCTCGCTTGTTAGTATAGCTATGGGAAGAAAGGCCTAGGGCATATCAAGCAAGGGATTTAGAGCCCCATCCAGTTTAAGCCACAACAACACTATCAAGGTTTGGGATGCTCTGTAGAACAATCCAAGTAAAAGCCTTAGTGGAGTGTTAATATGATCTCAGTCGATCTGCTAACCCTGGTTCACCCTAAGTTAATAGAGGAAAGGGAGTAGGCTGAGAAGGTCCCTCTTGATGTAATCTCTTTGGATGAAGTGGTAGAGGAATTTCTAGGTGCTTATTGCCTGTTGCCTCCTTATAATCATAAGAAATAGTTCCCATATTGTTTTCATATTCATGTGTACTTTGGAGAGTCTATTTTGAGTATTGATGAGGAAGATCCTCTATCTAATGTCAGTAATGATGTCATGCTATCTCATCCTGAAGACCGTAGTTCCCTTCTTAGAGGAGATACTGTCGAAATCTCTATGGATCATAAATCCTTAGAAAAAGTGATCAAGATTGGGAAGTGTCTCTCTTTGGAGGAAGTAGATGAACACCTCGATCTCTTGAATTCTCATCCTGATATCTTCACTTGGACATACAAGGATGTGTCTAGCATTGATGAATCTATAGTAGTTCACAATATCATCCTATGTCTCGATGCTAAGCCGGTTAAACAAAAAATATGAAAGATTAATCCCAAGGTGGAATTGATGGTCAAGATCGAGATAAAGAAGTTGTTGAAAGTAGGCTTTATCCATCCTATCGAATATTCCCCCTGGATTTCAAATATAGTTGTTGTTAGTAAGCCTGATGGCCATATTCGCATATGTATTGACTTTCACAATCTTAATAAGGCTTCTCTTAAAGATGATTTTCTGCTTCCTAATATAGATATGATTGTTGACTCGACTGTAGGCCATGCATTACTATATTTCATGGATGGCTTCTTGAGTTACAATCAGATTCGTATTAACCCAGATGACCAATACAAGAAAACCTTCACTACCCCATGGGATACTTTCTATTATGTGGCTATTCCCTTTAGATTAAAGAACGTGGGAGCTACATACCAACGAGTGATAACCCTAATATTCTATGATTTTATCCATAAGATCTTAGAAGATTACATTGATGACATATTAGTGAAATTGATAACTGATCAAGATCACGTAAAGAAACTTAGTCTTATTTTTTAGAGGCTTCAACTCTATAAAATGAGACTAAATCCCCATAAGTGTGTCTTCAGTGTTAATTCCAAAAAGCTTCTAGGGTTTATAGTTTCTCATCGTGCGATCAAAGTTGATACTAATAAGATTGATGCCATTGTTAACATGCCTCCACCAAGGAATATCATAGAGTTGCAAAGTTTATAGGGGAAGATTCTAGAAATTTGTAGATTTATATCTCATTTGGTTGATCGGACCCTTCCTTTCACTCAATTATTGAAAAGATATGTTCACTTCTATGGGATGAAGAGTGTGAAAAAGCCTTTGAATCAATCAAAGCCTATTTGGCCAATCCTCCAATATTGATGTTGACTATGCAAGATAGAACCTTTTTTCTTTACCTTGCCACATCACCATATGCTTTGGTAACTCTCTTAACTCAATATGAGGACACTAGGAAGGAGAGAGTGGTCTACTACATTATTCGTGTTCTAGTTTAATACAAAACCCATTATTCCTCAGTCGAGAAGCAATACCTTGCTCTCTTCTTCGCTACACAGAAGTTGAGCCACTATCTCCTCCATGTTGAAACACATGTCATAGTGAAAATGAACCTCTTAAAGCATATATTCTCTAGCACTGACTTGGTTGGGAGATTAGCGAAATTGGTTATGCTTCTTTTTGAGTTTGACATTAAGTTCGTTACTCATAAATATATAAAGGGTCAAGTGGTTGTAGATCAATTGGAAGATACTCCCTCATCTCGCTCCTTTCCTAGGTTAAATATTTTTCTTGATGAAAATAATTTGGTAATTAATCATGACCTTGAGTGGAAAATATATTTTGATGGATAAAGGTGTCAAACTGGTTCTAGAGCTAGCATGGTTCTAGTATCCCCTGAAGGTAAATCAGTTCCCTTATCCTTTCGACTAGATTTTCCTTGCACTAATAACATCGTTGAGTATGAATCCCTTATTGTTGGATTATGTGTCATGATTTCACTAAGAATCAAACATCTTCGTATTTTAGGTGACTCTGAACTTATCATGAACTAGATAATGGGAACCTATCAAGCCAAGGAAAGTAAGTTGTCCTAATATCGAGACCTTTCCCTTTCCTTACTTAAACAATTTTGTTCTTTCACGATAGACAACATCCCTAGGAGAGAAAATAGACATGTTAATGTCATGGAAAGCATTACTTCCTTGGTACCTTCAGAAGAAGATATGAAAGAATACCACTTCGTGGTCTAGGTCTTGTGGACCCCTATGATTCTTTGACCAACCAGAACCTGAGTCCATTGTATGCTCCCATGTGGACTCCAGAGAATGGTTTTTTGATATCTATAACTACCTAAAGACTGGAAACTTTCCCAATGATGCGATAACAAATGATCACACTCATGTAAGAAAGCTTTCGGTTTTTTGTGTTATTCTATCTGATGTCCCCTATAGAAAATCCTATAATGGCTTTCTTCTTAGGTGTCTCACTAAAACAAAAATACCCCTTGCCCTTAAGGAATCCCATGTAGGCTTTGGGGGTGGACACTTTGGTGGTAAATCCTTGGCAAGAAGACTGATACACATGGGGTGATATTGGAAGATGATGGAATGATATTCCTTTGATTTTTTAAAAATGTGCCACCACTATCAACTACACAGTCATCTTATTCATGCACCTATGCAAGAATTACAAAATCAAACTTCCCCTTAGTCGTTCGCTAAATGGGAGTTGGATATTATTGGAAAAATATCACCTCCTTCTTCTAAAGAACATACCTTTACTATTACCACTATAGATTACTTCACGAAATGGGTTGAAGCTATCCCACTCTGATCCAAAAATGCTAAAGCTATTTATAGTTTCCCCATAAACAACATTATTTCTTAATGTGGATGGCCTGCTATGCTTATTTCTGACAATGGTACAACTTTCAAGAACAAGGAAGTGAAGCAGTTCCTCAAGAAACTCCATATTCAACATAGGTTTTCCACATCGTACTACCCATAATCTAACAATCAAGCAGACACATCCAACAAAAAACTTGAGCTCATTCTTTGTAAGACAGTTAATAAGCATGATAAGGATTGGCATGTTCAACTAACGTACACTTTGTGGGCATATCACACGAGTGTTCATACAATGATGGGAAAAATTCCTTACAACCTCATGTATGGTGCTAAAGCTATTATGCCTTTAGAGTTGTAGATTCTATCATTATGGGTTTCTCTTAAAGGTCTAATTGATGATGAAACCCACTGAGTTAAACATTTGCATCAGCTAGAGATGCTCAATGAGCATCATTTATGGGCCCCCAAATATCTTAAATCTTCTCAATGATGGTTATATAGGCAATATAATTAGAGTGTGCTTCCTAGGACTTTTAAAATAGCAGATCTAGTTCTCTGTGAAAACTAGAGAAATGTAAATGCATTGCCTAATCAGAGAGGAAAATTCAGTCCTAACTAGTTAGGCCCTTACATTGTGATCTCCCTAAATGGTTCAGGTGCTTATGGATTATCAGCTATGGATGGAACACATCTAAAAGAGACTATTAATACAATGCATCTTCATTAATACTACGTGTAGTGTTCTATGTGTCATCTATGTGGTGTTCTCTCTCTTAAAAGGGCGGTACCACTACATATATTGACATTATTCATTAACACATTATGATTTTTTTTGTGTTATGAATGAGCACATGTGTGTGACCATGCTTCACATTACATCTATTAAAAATCATTAGATAATCATTGTATTTAATTAACATACAACCATGTGTGTTTTTTAAATCATGTTAGCATCTAATGTAAGTATACATGAAAAATAAAGAATATACACATCTAGATGAACAATACCATGAAATCAGAATCGATATATATATGTATATGTATGTATATATATGTATATATATGTATGTATGTATGTATCAAATTTCATGTACATGTATCAGGCCACTACTATAGAAAAGAGTGGCTGCTAAATATATGTCTATACAAAACATCTACAAGTATATATGAATGTATATGTATCTTGCTAAAAAAATGATATACAAAATTGATGATCATGCCTCTGATCACTATGGTGCATTGCTCCTAGAGCCCTTTGGCTCTGGTGGATGCTCTGGAACCCTGGGAGGGGTTGAATGGTGTCCATGGAGCATGAATGGTGGGAGCGTGATATGGAAAAAGCTATCCACATCTCCTTGATCTCCCCCTATAGGGAGGATATCATCAGCTCCACCTCCCTTAGCTAGCCCCATAGTCACTAAACTTCTACCAACATCATAGTTTTCAACTACTTATTGACATCATTGAGATGGCTCTAGAAGGCATCAAGTGCCAGCTCAATGGCATCAACCCTCCTCACTATTGTGTCTCACTTAGCGAGCATCATCCGTAGCTCCCCCAATAGCTGGTCATGATGTCCTTGAATGACCATCAACTTCATAGTAAGTTGGATGATCTCCACGCCCCACTCCTTGTAGGTGGTGATATAGGGCACAACTAGCTCGAAGTTGGGGGCATGACGTCCCACATATACTATTCAGTAAGCCTTGAGGAACGATCTCTGAATCGACACAGTAGGGGAAAACTCTAAGATACACTAAGCTATGAGCCCAATCCATCCCTATGCATCCTTTGCAACCATAGAGAAAGAAAGAGGCGTCAATATCACATGGCATATATATATATATAAACATATGTTGTAAAGAAAAAAATTGAAAGTATGGAAACATAAACGACATATCTTGTATACCTAGGTCCCCTAGCTACCATGTCTGATTAGGGTGAGGTTCGACACTAGGACCTACACCACCAGTATCAGTGGCCACTCCTAGTGACGCTAGTGCCATCATGGCTACAATAGAAGCTAATGGTGCCGAAGAGATAGGGGTGTCTGGTAGGGGATCTGACCTCCTCCTCAAGCTCAGCCTCGGTGGTGCCACCTCCTCCCTATCCTGTTGCCAAACTCTCCTCTTATCTTGTGGAAGCTAGGATGGTAGGTCCTTTGGAGAACTAGGGTCCCCTCTTAGGGCACCTTCACCAAACACAGGAGTAGGAAGATGCCTCTCCCACCATCGTGCAAAATTATTCGCCACACCGACATTATCCATCATTGCTATAGGGGGTAGATCATGGTTCGGTTGATCATCATCTGAGGGGATGATATTAGTAACAATGGGGTGAGGGTGGTCCATAACCCTCGGTACACTCCTATGGAGCGTAGTATAGGTAGGCACATCTATTAGTATAGTTTGTGGTCAGCCATGTTGTTGCATGACCTGACTCCAATAGTAGGGTCCTATAGCAAAAACCCTCTACCTAATCAAAAAGTGATCCCGCTGTAGGTTCCTCATGCACCTGTTGTCATCCACCCATCTAAAAAATTGGTAGGGTCTCCACCAAACCCGATCCATAGTGAGAGTGTCAAACTATAAATGCCAAAACTCTAAATCTGTAAACCTCCATTGGCCCATCATGTTGTACCAGTGGTCCATGGGAATTTGATATGATTGTCACTAGAGAAAACTAACCAACTGGGTTCGCATGATGTGGGAAAAGGACCACACCTGCAAAATTATGCACACTATGAGGCTACGATACTCATAATGCATGTACTAGCCCAACTATTGGTAGAGGTGTGCTAGCATGTTGCACCCCTAGGAAAAACTAGTCCTATGCTCTACCATCTCCCTAATAGTGTGGACGAGGCCCCCTATAGGTGTGAGCCTCACCCATCAATCATGATCCAAAAGGAAATGGTTACGACCATGACTCAGTGAAGCAATGGTGCAGTGGTCCTTGCATGGTCATACCAGTGTGTGTAGATATGACACGTGTTGTCACCACCATCAGTCCTCCTTATGTAGTAGAGGACCCCCTCCATCTGCTCTCATGGCAATCACATATCATCAAGAGCCACCTGCCATTCGTGGATGGGTATCCCAAGGATCTGATAGACGTCCTTGACTATGATGTTCATCTCTCCACAATGCAACTAGAAAGATGATGTTGTGTCATCCCACCGCTCCATAAGAGTTGTTAGCATCCTCTCATGGTATCTCATCTCTAGAATGGTAAACACATGCTAGAGATCGACCTACTCTAGAAGTGTGACCTTGTCATCTGAAAGATAGTCCCTTTGCTCATAGATGAGTTGGAATGCTCGCCCTCCCAGATGCACATGAAACTTTACATACTCCTACAAAAAGTAGCAAAAATTTGATTTAGAACATTGAAATTTTACATAAAATCAAAAGTTTAATTAGGACTTATGTGTGTCACACAGACATCTATGCACTGCAAATGCATTCCTAACCACCATGGTGACCTTTGGCTAGGTGACAGAAGATTGGTGATGTGTTTTCTGAATATCTACCCTTTGGACACATGCACAACACACACACGTCTGCACAGTGCACTAGCATCCTAGTGGATTCCCAATTTCAAAATGTGGAATCATGAATACTAACCCTTGAGACACGTATCCTAATGGTTACATTCCAAAATTAGTGGCTCTTTTCCACCCTTGTAAGCATTAAAAACCCCTTTCTGGCTCTCATTTGGGGGTTGGAATATATCACTCAAGCTCTCTTGTTACGTTGTTTCAACTTTGAGATCCCTTCACTTTTGATAGAAATGCTCTCACAAGTGAAGCCATGTCAAATTGAGGTCCTCCTAACAATGGAAAAAACTCTCAAGCAAGCACTCAATAGTGCATTTGAGTGCTCTAGAGAGGGCCTTGGCCCATGGGTAATGCTCTATCTCCTTCACTTTCCTTTCATATTTTCTCATTTACTATCTTGTGGTGTGGATTCTACTCCTAAGTAGGTTTTTCTTTCACCACACGCTTTGTTTACTTCTTTAGCATTCCTTTCCAACTTGGTTTTCCAT
>VDFB02286175.1:0-48388 GCA_007258455.2 Sequoia sempervirens | reverse complement strand
ATAAATCTTGACAAATAATACTTAATTCATTCATATCTCAAAAACCCACCTCCAAAAACCACAAGTGGGACCCATTCACTACCTTGGGCGAATGAGTCCCCTCTGGTGGGACCCATTCACCAAGGGTGGCGAATGAGTCCCTTTGGGGGAAAATTTCAATTTTGAGAGGGAATTTTACCAACTTAATTCATTTTTTTAGTGGATGTTAGCCTCTTAGGTCTAAATAACAGGAAAATTAGGTATCAATGCCTATAAATACACATTTTAGGTCATTTTTCACATCTCCTAGTCATTTTTACAAAGCAAAATCAAGAGTCAAGAGAAAAATATCTCCCATAAGAAGTTTCATTAGCATTTCTACAACACAGTTGAAGTTTAATTAGTTACTTATATATATATTGTTAAATATTTGTATTCCTTATATCATCCCCATTCTGCACTAAACCTAATACATTTACCATGTATTAGCCTTTGATTTATCTCTTTTCACACACAATTCCATAATTTCACTCCATCCTTTGAGATTATCATGTTAACCTAATGCTTGATACCAATGGCATGAGATTAAACTAATTCAATCTAGAGGAGTAAAAAACTAAACTCAAAATTATTCAAACTTTGAACTTCAAATTCTAATGTACTATCCCTTTTGTAGTAGCCATTATGAAATGACTTTGTACAAAATCTAGGTGACATTTTTATGTTTTTGTATTTAAGAACATTCAATGTTTGATAAAGTATCAAAATCATATAGGTCGCATATATTATTGCACATGTTGTAGATTCAAATATTCACTCAAGTTTTGTAAATCTAGCCCATTTAGGCAACTAACCTAGGAGAACTTGAATCTAACTATTTTATAGATTTCCAAATGGTGTTATAAAGACCATAGTCCTTACAAACTAATTAGGTATTGGAAATCAAGGCATAGGATGACTATAATTATTCTTTTCAACATGTTAGATTAGTGTGTGATAGGTTGAATGCTCAACAATCAAAGTCAAACTTGTAGCACTCGAGTTTGAACCATATTTTTTATGTCTACATAGAATATTGACCAATTATCATCTTGGGGGCAATAAAATTAAAGATTGAGGCAAATCAACTATGTGCATCATCCTTTTTCCTCCATACTTCATAGTTTGTACAAATAAGTAATCTATTTTGTTGAATTTATTTTTAAATTTTTATTTGTGGTTATCTATCCAACTCTAAATTAATCTAGGTTTATTATGTTTTATAGATTATATTAGATTAATTAGTCTAGATTAAACTAATTAGTGTACAACAAGGGGAAATAAGAGGACCTTTTATATACATCACTAAAAAAAATCAAGATCATTCTTGCATGCTATATCATCATTCCTCACTATGTGTAGAGTACATATTTGGAGTGTCATATGGTTTTAATAGATTCTTTTGTTATAGTTAAAGTAATCACTCTTCTTATAAAACTTCTTTATGTTTATTTGTATATTTCAAAATTGATCAAAGATTACTTTAACTCATGAACCTCTATCAATGTTCCCATTACACATTGAATGAGATTACTAATTTATTGACAAGTAGGAGGTAATTTTTGCATTTTATCAATTTATGTTGATTTATGAAGATTCAATTGTGTAATTTTTGAGTCAAATTCATTGACCTATATTTCATGAGTAATGCTTCACATGGACCTATCTTTTACGAGCATGAATGGTCCACTTAGCACTTATTGCACCTAGGTGATACTCATATGGGTGAATTATTAATACTTCCAATGAGATCACCTATCACAATGCCACTTCAACTTAAGTGCATTTAACTATGGAGTTTCCTCCAAGATGAAGTGTTCAAAATGAGCAATTCGTAAGACACAACACTTACCAAAGGTTTTGTAAACGAAAAAAACTCCATGATTAAATATGCTTGAATAAGAATAGTACTAAGATAAATGACTTATTAGAAGATCTTGATGCTCCATCCTTATAACTATCATTTAGATATATTAAATACTAAATAAACTATTTATACTCTTAAAAACACTCGTATAAATCACTACTATTAAAATATACATCAATTTAAAAACTATACAAATAAGATAATGCTAATTTATTGTTTTGATTGCATTCAATATGCTAGATGGCTACGGGCTTATCTAAGTGTCTAATAAAACGTTTGGAAATCTCTATGAAAAGAAATATACTTTTTCCTTGAAAATATCTAAAGTATATCCTCAAAAAAATACAGAAGAAGACATCTTTTTCTTGGAAATGACTTAAAATATAGAAAGTGCTCATGCTTGAGCTAAAATGGTCGACAAAAGCCAAGTTGTTTCGACGTCAAAACAAATAAGAGATCCATCAAAATTTAAGGTGGTATAAATATGGCTGGTCGTCAACAGCTGGGAAGGTAGCAGTGGAAGACAAGGAAAGCAGGAAAAACAAAACAATATCTGGTAAAGAAGCAGTAAAAGGTCGTCTAAACAAATATATTGGTGCTGTCTATGACAAGGTAAGCTTGGTATATCACAATCAAAGTCTAAATTTGATGGTTGATGGTTGTATGGCTGATTGTATTTAGTCATTTTATTATAAAATATAATTATTATTATTTTTTTAATAGATTGTATTATAGGGAAAGAGAGATTTTAGATAGATTGTCAAAATTTATATAGTATTAAATTCATATATAGATGAGTACGAGAATTTTTTCACATTGTGTCAAATTATGATATTTCTATTAGGATTCAACTGTGTAGTTTTTGAGTCAAACTCTTTGACTCATATTTCATGAGTAGTGGTTCACATGAATCTATCTCTCATGTAATTTTATTTACAATTAGACATGCTTTAATATTATAAAGACACATTGGAATTACAATTATCATTAAAAAATTATTAACAAATAGGGTCAACTGTCAAATTTAGACTTTGGTTAGAATAACCTTAAACCGTGCCTAAAATTACATTTACCCCAAAAGAATGATAAATCACATGTGAAATAGATCTTTAATGAATAATATTCAAAAAAAAATTAAAAGTAGGGGAGGAGGGTCAATTGTGGTGCAAGGCTGTATAGTTTTCATAGAAACTGATAATGTTGAATCTTCAATAATAATATTCAAAGTTAAAATATGTATAAAATATAATACACATTTATAGGGTATTCAATTGTACAATGAAATTTAAGATGTAAATACGAATTACAATGGAAGCAATCAATACTCAATTTTTGAATATATAATAAATAAAATATGTTTTCTTAAAATATGTGATACATTGTTCAATTTCACATAACCATTTGTCAATATTGTTATATGATTCCATTTATACTCATACTATTTTTGAATTTTTGACATAAAATATACCAATTAAATATAAATATAACACAATTCTATATTAATTGTGACAAATAAATATGCACTTGTTAATAATAAATAAAATTCTAGTTCAAATTTATGATTCTTTTATACTAATATGACATATCAATTATTATATCAAAATAAATAATACATGTTACCAATATCTATATGAAAAAATAGCTTCTATGTAATATACAATCATCATTTGGTCATTTCCACCACAAACATTTGCACCATTAAAAAAAATTTGTTGGATAAATAGGGGTTCACCTATTGACTTCCAATATACATAATTTTTTCAACCAACAAAAAACCATCAACAAACCATCATAACTATACAATCCAACTTCCATTATTAATGTTAGAGAAAAAGATAAAGAGTCTAAATTTCACTCATAGGTGCTCAACAATCTCACCCCATGGCTAATTTTATATTCCACGATTACTATAAAAAGTCAAACTCAAGTTATATTAAACCATATTTTGAATTTGTAGCCATGTATTTACCCTATCTATTTTTTTTTTTTTTCCATCAGTATGAATTCTAAAATTGAAATTATAAATTATTATTCAAATTTGTAGTCACATATTCATATATTAGTTGAGGAAGAAGGGTTTTATATTTTGGATAATCCTTATTGTCATATCATGCTTTTCCTTTGATGTTAGTAAAGTGAGTCAAAATTTATAGTATATAAAGTAAAGTTGTGAAAAATTTCTTGTATTAGTGGTAAGGTAAACAAAATTTTTATTGTTTGTGAAAGATATTGTAAAGTTGGTTTCGGTGGTTATTATCATGCAAACCTTATAATGGGTGTTACATTGTTAATTTTATTTTTAAGACTCTTGAGTGAGTTTCATTATCCCTTAGGTGATTACATGACTATATTTTTAGTTACTATGTAAAAACATAAAGTTTCATTAGCTCTTAGCTAAATACACGATTATCTTTTTACTGGCTACATAAAATAAGACTCTGTATGAGTATGTGAAATGTGCTTCATACACCCAAGATTTAATGACTTGATTTTTATAATGTACCTAAGTTATAGAATGGTTAATTCATATTATACACTTAAAAATTACATCTTCCTTCCATACTAATAGCATAAAAAATATGTAAATTGTCTACATAACAATATAACCTTTTTTATGTCAACATGGCATGCACATGCCCATGTTAACCCTTAACATTAGGAAAAAATAGTATCAATCCATCTCCCTTTATGTTAATCATAAGTATAGTTAAGTTGGATTTTCTTGTGATTATATTGAAATCCAAGATAATGGTTGCTACATGATCTAGATTCAAATTCTTAATATTCTTTACATCTGATATTTTTTCATTTGTATTTATAACCATGCTAAAACTGATGTTTAACATTTATTTTTCAATGATTTCTAATGATTTTATGTTTCCATGTTCATATAATGCTTTTTAGAATGAGTTTGAGATTATCTTGTTTATAACTTGTTTGATCGCTTAAATTACACAAAAAAATATAAGGTTCACCAGCCAAAATTGTAAAATATATATAACTTGGTGAACCAAAGATTTTATGTTGTGTAGGAATGCTATGTCTCTTTTGCTCAATTAGGGTCTTTCACTTAATGGAAAGAGATAGATCCCACACCCATAGTCTAGCTGGTTCACTCAAAATAAGGTATGTATGATGAAATTATGACTAAATAAAATGATCTAGATGCAAAAAAATAGTAAAAGCTATTGATTATTAATTGAAAACTATTGAAATGCAACTTGTTGGAAAACACATTGTGTAATGAAAAAACACCTAAAAATGAATGCAAATTGAAACAAAAATGCGTGAAATTGAAAGTGTGCACCTAAGATCTTGATGGAGACTAGAAATGACTTATGGAATGGTGTTGATCCTCAATAGCTACCTCATCACCCTCACTTAGGGGTGGATTCTCCTTGTAATAATAATCCTCCTCATAATCCTCATCTTCCTCCTCATCCTCCTCTCCTCCATCCTAGTCCTCATAATCAGGATCGACCTCAAACTAGTACTCCTCATCAATAATATCTATAAAAATATCTATTGGCCTGTACCGTACCTTCTCTGCTCTCTCCTCTAGCTCATCACCCTCATCCACTGCTAGCTCTGCATCACCTAGAGGAAAATCCATGGGGATCATAGGAGCTGATCGTGCATATGACCACCAATCGTCATGCTCGTCTGTGCTACCGACATCATCAGTGCCAGAGATTGGTGGCTGGTCGTGATCTGAATCATTGGAATCACTCTCTCGTACATGATCTATCGTTAGCTGAATAGTGTCACCTAGCCTCTAGGAACTCCACACTGATCATCTAATGAAGGGGCACACCCTTGGTGGTATTTGCACCTGTCCAAATTGTCACATGACTCACCCATAATAGAATGGTCATACGACGTAGTCATGCCTCCTTGCTAGATACCTATCCATTTTCATCCTCTATAACTGTCCAATGGGGTCTGGCCATTGTTGAGTGAGTAGATAGGGCCTCCATAGGACCTCGTCCTCCTCCAGTCGATTGAATCTCACCCTCCAAAAGTGTAAATCACTGTACTACCATAGTCATCACAAAGGATAGCCAAACACTTGTGGGTATCCTGTTGCTATAGTACAAGGGTATCTGATAGGCCTCATACATATGCTCAAGGCACCACACCTGTAGAAGCGTACAATGGACCATACTATTGATCTCTTGAAATAAAAACTGACCAAGATCATAATACAAATGTGCTAGAATGCATCGACCCTAGGCATAGACTATCCTCTACTTGTACATCCCTCGTATCAGATGTACCAGTCCCCCATCCAAGTGTGACGCTCATCCATCTGGATTGAGAACCACTGCCACTGTGTGCATCATAATCCGTCTAACCATAGGAGCTTGTGAATACAATGACATGGGAAGCTTGATCCATGCTCTAACCCTCTCATCATGTACAGGTCCATCCAAACAATACTGCATATCTCTCTTCTTCTCTCAGAATGACCGATACCCCAAAAAAAAACTCATGCTCCCTGAATAGGATCTCAAATAATATGGTGTACATCCTTGAGTGTGATGGTAATTTCCCTAGTGGAAAGATGAAAAGTATAGGTATTTGCATCCCAACGCTCGCATAGAGCCATCAACATGGCATCATGGTATCTCATGGGAGGCATATGATATGCCTAATAGATACCCAATGACTATAAATGCTTTACCTCTGCCACTAATAGCACTGGTACATGATCTCTAAAAAAAATTCAACTATCTTCCCCATAGCTGCTATCGCGATTGGGTGGGAACCTATCACAATCATCACAAGATGCTCTAAATTTCATCTCATATCTTCAATTTTCATAATTTTCATCATGCAAGTGTGCTAAAGTTGATCTAGTGTGCTTCCCTAATGGCCCTAGACACTTTAGAACCCTTTTTGACATTTCACAAAGAAATAGGGACACTTCACAAATAAATGAGGCACTTTGCAAAGAAACGAGACACTTTGCAAACAAAAGGGACACTCTGCAAACAAATGGGACACTTTACGAAAAAAGGGGACACTTTGCGAAATTTTTCCCAGGAACCCTAAATAATCTATCCATGCATAAAAATAATTAAATCATCATAAAATCACAAGGAAAAAATTATAGAATTGACTCACCTCATGATACAGATCATCGCGTGCCACTTGCTCATGAAGATTATCCAACCGTAAAGGTGTGTAATCCTGTCTGCTTGGCATATTCTTCTCTCACTCATCACTTTCAAGCTACACGAAGGTAAAATGAATAGTAAGTGACAAGTTACTTTCTTCCCCTTCTTTTCATCATTTTGCATCTCTTTTTACTTTCACCCATTCACATACGGTTACCATCTTTTCCAAAACTTATAATGTAGATATTCTTTAAATCAACATAACCGACACTAGGGTAATCTATTTTCGACGCTGTTTGATGCGTTAGAATTGTGATTCTACACCCGAAATCATCATTTGTCTATCATTGTGTGGCATGGTACTTGGAAATTCCCTATGATATGATGTTTCTTGTTTGATGTGGCTAGATTGCTACCTTGATTCCACTTTCGTAAAGCAAGCGGAATCAAGGGGCTGCATACATCTTCCCTCAAATTTGATTCCTAAGAGTTACATAAAAATATTTTTGAACAATTAACGAGTGCGATGTAGGATGCAGTTCCTAATGTTGTGGTTGTGCAGATAACTACACTGGGGGCTTTGTTCTCCCCTCCTTTTGAATATGTATCCTTTTATGTAGTAAGGTGCATTGTTTAGAGTCCTTTAGCTTACATGTGCACGTAGAGTCATATGGGCGCTAAAGTGGGGGCTAAATGTGCCATAGAAAATTTGACCCTCTTGAGAAAAGAGACAATTTCTCACATAATTAGACCCACTTTTGAGTCCCTTCACATCGCTTCCCTTCAAAGCGACATTTATAGGCCCCTTAGACCTATTAATTTTGATATAGAGGCTTGTTTCACATGAGAAATCACATAAAACCTGACAAACAAAATTTAATAACATCATACCTCGACAACCCACCTTCAAACAACAGTAGTGGGACCCATTCGCCACCTTGGGCGAATGAGTCCCCTCTTGTGGGACCCATTCGCCAAGGGTGGTGAATGAGTCCCCTTTGAGGGAAAATTCAAAATTAAGCAAGAATTTAATCAATTTAACTTTTGTTTTTAGTGAATGTCAGCCTCTGAGGTCTAATTAAAGGGAAAATAAGGTGTTTTTGCTTATATTTATACACATTTTAAGTCATTTTACACATCTATCTACCATCTTTTATCATCTTTTTATCATCTCTCAAGAGAAAAGTCTTTTACAACAAGTTTCATTAGCAAAAGTTGAAGTTTTAGGACAACAAACTAGGGTTTTTACAGGTTTTGAAGCTCACTTTTCTTGTCAAGATCCAACATTGCAAAGGGTTGATGATGGATGCCTATGGTGAATCATGAAGAAATCTAGGATGAAGAGGTGCAACTAGCCACCGAATCATGCCTATGGACTTGGTTTCCTATTGATTCCATCTTCCATTTTCACTGTACTTTCAGATTAAGGTTTACATTGTGTGTGTTTAGCATTTACATGTCATTCTATTCCTATGTCTCATGTGTTGTAAGGTTTCTAGGGTTGAGGTCTTGCATCACTTTAATTACTCTTGCATGCCTTATTCTAGATCAATAGAATAGGGCCTTTCTTACATTTCATCTTTTCCTAGTCTTTAACACATCTCAGGCTAGGGTTTATGTATATTTTTCTCTATTCAAGGTTTAATTACCAATCTACAGGTTTTACCAAGGAAAACCCCCCATTAGACTAACTCTTTTAAGCTATTTTAAGGGATTTTTCAAGATCCAAAATTAGGTTTCCATTAGAAAATTGTTGTGTAGGTGTCAAGGTACAAATCTGAGTTTTGAGATTGCAAAAATAAGAAAGAGGACTGATTCACCATGCATGGTGAATGAGTCCACCCTAAGATACAGATTGAGTTAGATGTAGTTTCAGATCCCCAGCTGTGAGAAAACAGGTCCTGTGCAGAAAATTCCTGACCTGGGACTAATTCGCCCAAGGTGGTGAATGAGTCCTAGTCAGCCCAAGTTCATATTTCATCAGCTTTTTGGATTGTTCTCTAGTCCCTACAACTCTCCAGGTGCACATATTTTGAGAAACAAATTTCTGTTTGGTTAAAAGTTGCATTTTTATTCATTATTTTAATCTTTTTGCGAACAACACTATGTTCTCAAACATTGCATAAATCTTAGCTTTTCATTCATCTTCATTCTTCTGGATTAGTCCATTGCATTTAGTTAAGTTCATTTACATTGAACAACATTGAATGCATCCTAATTTGAGTGATACATTAGCATTTTTGGCCCTATCTCTCTCCTTTTAGGTGAAAAACCCTAGAAGTGCAAGAGTAGTCCATAGGGTCCCAAAAATCTATGTTTCAGTATCAAGAGAAATCCTTTATCTTGATAGAAGAGTTGCAAGAAGCAAACTTGGATACAAATGAAAATCCTAAGGTCACATATCTTGTAGCATCTTAATCACCACAAAAGAATGAGGACTTCATAGAGGTATTCAAAAATAGAACCATAAATTTGCACGGTCTTAAACAAACATGCCAAACCTTGACCCTTAGTTGGAATTTCATCATTTGATAGTCTTCCTCAATGCAAAATATGTCAAACAAAAGCTTTGTAAGATGCATCCTGAAGTAGCCTTATTGGTCAAGGTTGATCTTAAAAAATTATTAGATTTTGGATTCATTAGAACAATTGACTATCCTGAGTATGTTTCCAACCTAGTTTCAGTGAACAAACCCATTGGGGGAATCCGTATATGCAAAAAAAAGAAGATATAAATAAGGAATTCCCTAAATAAAATTTTCCCCTACCCAACATAAACATGATTTTGGATTTAACAATTGGGAATGAAACATTTGTTTTCCTTAATGGATGGATTTTCTAGTTATAATAAAATTCATATTGCCATTGAGGATCAACATAAAAAAAATTTCACTTGCCCTTGGGGAACATAAATTTGTTGGAATGTCATGCCTTTCAGTTTAAAGAATGCAGGGGATACCTATCAAAGAATAATGAGAATAATATTTCATGACCTTTTCCATAATATTATGGAATATTACATGGGTGATCTATTAGCAAAATTAGTCACAAGAGATTCTCACTTAGCTATCCTTGGAGTAATTTTTCATAGATTGGAAGAGTATAAAGTGAGATTGAACCCAAAAAAGTGTCTTTGGTGTAACTTCTGGGAAGTTGCATGGGTATATTGTTTCCCATAGAGGCATTGAAGTGGATCATGATAAAGCTAAAGCTATAATTGATATGCCTCATCCATTTAATCTAAAGCAATTGTGTAGCCTTCAAGGAAAACTATAATCAATTAGGTATTCTATTGCTCAATTGACAAAAAATTGTGAACCTTTTCATTATATTTTGCATTAAAATGTCACATTTAAGTGGGATGAGAAGTTTTAACAAGCATTTCAACAATTATATTAAAGGATTATTTGGCCTCACCTCCAGTTTTGATGCCACCTATTCAAGGGAAACCTTTGTTACTATATATCTTGGCTACTATAGCTACATTAGGTCCTCTCCTCACACAAAATGATAATATTGGAAAAGAGAGAGAAATCCATTATATTATTCATACATTTGTTGGATATGAGCTTAACTATACTCCAATAGAAAGGGCATGTATAGCTATTATTTTTGCATCACAAAAATTTAGACACTACATACTAAATCATCGGAAAAAGCTCATTTCGAAGGTGGATCCTTGGAAATACCTTTTGTCTAAGGCTAATCTAAGTAGTCGAGTAGAAAATAGGTTATGATCCTAATTGGTTTTGATATTGAGTATGGGGATCATATGGCTATAAAAGGACAAATCATTGTAGATCAATTGGTAGACGTACCTTTAGATGTGGATCATCCTAAAGTGTTTTAGAATTTTTAGATGAGATAATTTTTTACATGACCTCTTCATGTTTGTGGAAGTTATATGTTGATGGCTCTCACACTCAACATGGATCTGGGGCTAAAATTCTTTTTATCACTCCACAAGGTGATTGTTTCCCAAAGTCATATAGACATGTGTTCCCTTGCACAAACAAAATTGCAGAATATGAACCTTTAATCACTGGTATTAGAATGGAAATTTAATGAAAAATGAAGGAGCTTCATGTTTTTAGATATTCAAAATTGGTTATAAGGAAAGTAAATGATGATTATCAAACAAATGACAAAAAAATTATACCCTACCAGAGGATTGTAGATTGCTTTATACAATACTTTTCAACTATCATTTTTTTAAAAATCCCAAGGAAAAATAATGAATCTAATTTTATGGCTACTATTGGATCTCTCTTGGACATGCCTCTTAATCCTCAACATTGTGAATTCTTTGTAGAGAAAATTTTGATTCCAAGTTTTAATGTTCTTGAGTCTAAACAAGTGAGTGAACTTGTTGGTCCTAATTCCCCTTGGTATCATGATGTTTACACCTATCTTCATAATCATACCCTTCCACCTAATTTATCTAGTACTAAAAAACCCATCCATTCATCAATCTTCATATTTTGTCATCCTTGGTGATACCCTTTATCAAAGGAGTCTTGATGGTATCCTCCTTAGGTGTCTAAACTCAGAAGAAGCTAAAATTTCCTTATCTGAGGTGCGTGAAGGTATTTGTGGGGCTCATTCTAGTGGACCTACCATTTTTTTTTTTTAAGAATTGGATATTATTGGCCAACAATGGAACAAAAATGCATAACAATTTTCTAAGTAATATCATCAATTTCAACAACAGGGAGACTTGATTCATGCACCCACCTAAGAGTTACAATTGATAACTACTCCTTGGACCTTTTCACAATGGGGATTCAACCTCATAGGAAAAATCTATCTCCCCTCATCCAATGGTCATAAGTTCATTATCATTGCCACTGAGTTCATATCCAACATCATTTTTCCACTCCTTATTATCCACAAGGTGATTGTTAAGTTCAGGCTTCCAACAAAATTATATTGAAAATCCTTAGGAAAATATTCAATGATTGGCATTTGTACCTTAATTAGCTAACACTCCTCTTTTAAATAAACTACAAATAATTTATTTAAATTAAATATTTTCCTCTATAATTAAATAATTTTTAAAAATTATTTAATTAGCTAACACTCGTATTTTAAATAGATTAAAATAATTTATCTAAACTAATATTTTATTGTAAAATAAATAGATTAATATTTATTTGTTTCTGCAAGCTATCTTTTGAATTAAATAAATTTTATTTATTTAATTCCCTCTTTCAAAAATTCAAAATTTGGGTCTTACCCTATCTTTAATTTTCCTATCCATTGATCTTGCAAATTAATCTCCACCATTGATCAAATGTCAAGTGAAGCATATAAATAAAAAGCTTTTATTTCATTCAAATCCCCTAGTAATTTTATGATCAAGGTCTCCCTAACACTCTTGTTATCAAGCATTCAAGCATTATCATTGTAATTTACCAAGCATATCTATCATTTACCTTTAAGAATTTTATCATTTATCATTATCATTGCATTATATCATTATTGTTCTTTCATAGTTTGTTACTTTGAAGAGCAACCAACAATGGAGAAAATCAAGATCTTAGCTATGATGACTTAAATTCTATATTCTAAACCAAGATCTTGAACTTCATTGCATGATTGTGAGAGTGTGGTCGATATTTTTGATCCACATTTTCATCACCCACAACTAGCATCTGCACCTTTTTTTTTTCTTTCTCATATAATTAAGACTATCCAAGCCTACGTATATGCCCAACAAGGAGGGAAAACAAAAAGCATTAATTACAATTAATTTTGAAATATTTTTTCAATGTGGGAGAAAATCAAAGGTAGAGATTACACAACTAATTTAAATTCAAAAAGTGTTGAGGGAGATTGAAATGAATATGAGTTAGTTCACATTCTTTTGTGGATGGAGTACACAAGCTGACAACTTTGGGGATGAAGTGGTCTATGAAGAAGTAAATGTTAGTAGTTGTGATTAATTCTAAAATTTAAATCCAACCTTTCTATTATATATTATACATTTAAAATACAATAAATTGATTTTCTTGACACAACTTATCTTTGGCTTGCATAGCTTATTGCCTATCTTTTAGTATAACTATTAAAAAAATTTAATGTCCTAATAAAATTATCTTTCCTACGATGGGAATTATCAAAATAGATCTAAGGTCTTAATGGATTTATCCTTCGTACAACGAACCTTGCCTATCAAGTTGAGCTTATCCTTTTGGCTAGATATATTTTTCCTGCTAATTTTTTTTTTCTTAGTGGCTTTTTTTCTTTCTTTCTTGATTTTATCTTTTCTATCCCATTTGTTCGATGAAATTGTATTTAAATATCCTTAGAGAAGCTTGGGTCATAACATTAGTGTCTTTTTGGCATGTTTGACTTTATTTTGTCTCCCATTTTCTCGATGAAAGGCTATATCTTAATGTACTTAGAGGAACTTGGTTTTAGAAATGAACTTTCTTTCTTTTTATGTTTACATGTGTGTTGTGTATGCATTCTCGATAAATGACAAATGATATCCACTTGATAAGGTTCCTCTTCAAAGTAACAACGCATCTTGTTTTTCTTTGTTTGTTGCTTTGCATTTTGCATATTATATTTTTGTTGCATTTTATCTTTATAGGTTTCATTTTGATATTTGATCATTCATGGAGATTGTTTTTGCTACATTCACAAGTTTTAGCATGCATCATAGTATCATTATCATAATGTATGTGCATAAATAGTAATCATAATAACGTAAATAGCATCGTAAATAATCCTTCTTGTCGTGAGCTCAACCTGATTTTTTTTTTTTCTAGCTGATCTCTCGAGGGAGCATCATGTCCTTCATCATGGTCTACTGGTGCATATCGTAAATCTTTTTTTCTTTGAAACAATGTTATAAAACACATTGTATCAAAGAGGGGCAAAATGTAGACACCTAAAAATGGCTACTACATTTTCATCTTGTCATTTCTTCTATATATATCTATATTAATTAAATAATTTTTAATTATTTAATTAAACTAATATTTTCCTCTTTTCATCTATAATAATTAAATAATTTTTTTATTATTTAATTATCTTAATCTTTTTATCATATCTATATTAATTAAATAATTCTTAATTAGTTAATTATTTCATCTCTTATCATTTCCCTCCAACATTAATGAAAAATAAAATTCAAATTATCTTTGGTCCTCTATAATTAAATAATTCTAAAAAATTATTTAATTAGCTAACACTCCTATTTTAAATAAATTAAAATAATTTATTTAAACTAATATTTTCTTGTAAAATAAATAAATTAATATTTATTTGTTTCTCCAAGCTATCATTTGAATTAAATAAATTTTATTTATTTAAGTCCCTCTTTCAAAAATTCAAAATTTGGGTCTTACCCTATGTTGAATTTTCCTATCGAATGATCTTGCAAATTAATCTCCACCATTGATTAAATTTCAAGTGAAGCATATAAATAAGAAGCTTTTATTTCATTCAAATCCCTTAGTAATTTTATGATCAAGGTCTCCCTAGCACTCTTGTTATCAAGCATTCAAGCATTATCAAGCATTATCAAGCATTATCATTGTAATTTACCAAGCATAGCTATCATTTATCTTTGAGAATTTTATCATTTATGTGACACCCCTCCGATTTGTTATGTTTTCTTTACAACTCATATACTTTTTTAGACTTTATTTTATGTTATGGTTATTCTATCGCTGACAGTGGAGCGATTATAGACTATATTGATGTGATGACACGTTATATGCATGGTGATTATGTTTAATATGCTTTATGTTTGCATAGATGCTTAGTTGTGATGACATTGCTATATTTTCTTATTGTAGTTTAATTGATATATTATCTCGTCAGTTGATGTTACATTGTATTGGTGGAGAGAACGGTATTGCATAACTCATTTTTGAGTGCCCTGTGATTTCCACGATTCTCTCTTCACAGTGTGTATGAATTACTATCTGTATACATGTATGACATTTGCTTGTTTGCAGGATTGCAGGTACAGGACATTAGCTTCACCTAGTTTCACAGGTCTGAGCGTGCCCACTACTCAACAAAAATATTGGGAGATAGTAACAGGCTACCTAGTCATAGCTTTACCCTAGTATAGTGTGTCGCCAGTTTGAGTTTTGGTCTTAGCCTTATCATTGTTGTTCTCGATATTTTATTATTGTGCAAATTTAATTTGGTAGATTAAATGTGTATTTAATTTAAATATTTAATTAATTGAATTATTGTTGTGAAGGCTTTAGAATAAATAAATAAATAAATTTAATTTGGTTATGTTGTTGAGTAATTTTTATTATTAAAAATAAATGGTAATTAAATAAATAAGAGTATTTAAATTGGTTGTAGTTAGTAAATTATTTTATTTTATTTAAATGCATGTGGATGGAAAATATCTGGGTTGTTGAGGGAAAAGATATTTTTTTTGGAATAACTGTGAGTTAGAAATTTGTTATCTAATTGTTAAAAATTCATTCTCAGAGGAGTTATTTGGGAAAAGTAAAGAAATTTGTTTCATGAGAGTTTTTGTGTGGGTTGAAAATTGGTGAGGAAATTGTGGATCTCTCTTTGGATTTTTTTTTAGATTTTTTTTGTAGAATTCTTGGTTGTGTATTGTTGTATTTTCTGGAAGGATGCAATTACATTGAAGGAAGCCTTGGATACATTGGAAATTGAGGCTACAGAGAAGCTCAACAACATTTCTTGAGGCAACAGTTCTTCTGGATATTTTGAATTGAAAAGTTTTTTTTATTACTATAATGCAATTTGGAAATGTTTAGGAAAATATTTTCAATACTGTAGAAGTTCTTGTTTCTTTCTATTTAAAAGATTTCCTGAAAGAGAGACCTCTGTAGAAAATAATTAAAAACCCTATGTGTAATTTGTTCATTCAAAATAGATTGATACAAAAGGAATTATAGATCTTTGTAGAAAATCATTATTTTGTTTGGTTTCCTATTTCTTTTAATTATCTGAGAAAATGAAATCTCTGAGCTTTCCTGTAGAAAAATTCTTCTGTAAAAAATTATTGCCCAATTTAAACCAGTGCTTGGATTAATTTATATGTAAATATATATATATATACATATATATTGAAATATATATGTACATATACATATATATATATTATATAAATATTGTATTGGATTTTAAGCATTGTAACTTTTCTTGAAGAAACTTTATGTTAAAAATGAAATTGTAGAGAAATGGAATTAAAATCGTACGACAATTTTAAGAAAATTGCAAGTTTTACTGTAGCGAAAAAAGAATATAAATAATTTTTTTTTTACGCGTAGGGGCTACCTTCCTTTTTGTCCCCATAGGGAAGAAGATGAGGGGAGGGCAGCGCCTAACACTACCTCCCATGGAGGTCATGGCCTGCACGGGTTTGGTTGTACACAACCATCCGTGCCAGTCGGTCGTACTTTGTTTATTTTGTGGTTCATTTTTTATATGGTTATTTTAATATGTATGATATTTTTATGTATGTATATATATATTATACATATAATATATAATATACATATAATATATAATATACATATTATTTATAATATGTATTTTATATATTATGTGTATATTGTATATATATATATTTGAAATTTGTATTGTAATTAATTTAAAGTGGAATTTGGAAAAAGTATAATTAATTTTATAATTAAATAATATATTTATATGTATATATATGTATATATATAATTATATATATATATATTAAATATATTTATTTAATGCGCGAGTAATTCAATAAATGTTTACAAGCATGATTAATTTAATCGAAATAATTGATTTATTTTATTGAGGAAATTGAGTTAATTTTATGAGTACTTGTGAAGACTAGAAGATGTACAATTAGTTTTCTTCATTGTTAAATTGTATGTTGGAGTTATATTTAACTGTTGTATTTTAAATATGTGAAATTGATTGTATTGGTTTTAGGAAATATGAATGATAACATTTCTTGAATTGCTTGAATTTGTATTTATTTAAGTACATGTTTTCTGTAATTATGTACAAGGAGGGGAATATTTGTTATTATGTGAATCTAAGTCTTCCAGAGTTGTAATTGTGAAAGGGTTGTGGTAACTTTAGTTCACCCTTTGAGATTTCTTGGGTAGTACACATATTGGGTTTCAGTATTGGACATCCATAGAGATGTGTTACCTTTTGAGGTGTATTGGTTATTGTGGTTAGTTTTAATGCATTGTCTACCTTTGGTATGTAGTTGAGTTATGTGTTGTCGATAGGGGAGTGGCTTTCAGGGAGGGCCGGGACATAAACTGGTCCTAGGACAACTTGTGTGGGAGTCAATATAATTAAGTGGGAATTAAATAATCTATTAGCTTAACACATTTAACAAGATATTTAGCCTCGCTCATTGGCTCAAGGGCTTGTATGAGACTTGAGATGAGTTGGGAAGGCCTGGAATGGCTATATCGTTATCTTGTCTTCTCGAAGGATAACCTATTCTGCACTGGTATGCATGTGGGGTAGGAATCATGAGAGGTTGCCAGGATAACCCTAGAGGGGGGCCGAGACCTAGGAAGATCTCCTTTGGACAACCAATGCAACCTTTGTGTTGACACTCCTCCTATGACAACAGTTGGTTTATTTGCATTGCGATTGTACTTGATTCAGTGATTCTGGAAGCAATGTGACCCTAGTTCTTGTTTATCTATTCTGTGAGTATTTTTGTATATTGCTAGTGTCTAGAGGTAGTAGGTTTGTCTTGGTTACCTGTTAGTATCTCCTAGCATGGGGGTTGGGCCTGCGGGTACCATATGGCTAGGTGGCGTGCTTCTTCACTGTTTAGTTTCTCTTCCTGTTCGTGATGGCAAGATCTTCTTGTTCGAGGAGCTCGTGTGGTTCTCTGGAGTTGTTCTTCTCCTTCTTCATTGTAACTCTAGATCTATATGTATAATTGTAGTACCTCATTTGTATTGAGGTGAACCTTTTGATGTAATTGTAATAATATTTATGATCTATTCATTATTGGATTTAATGGTGTATTGGATGATTATGTGGTGTTGTATATGTGGAAATATGTGTCAATACATTTCTATGTGTTAGATTTATCTTGTAATGGTTTAATGCTTTGTTGTATGTTGTATCTTGAGTTTAATATTCTTATGCTATGGTTGGTTTAATTTTATAAGTAATGTGGTTACATGTAGACACGTTGCATGGCCTAGAGGATGTATGTGGTTAGAGTAGGATACTTTACTCGTCTTGTTTTACCTTTTAAGAAAAAAATTAGTTGTGCTTCCATAGTGTACATCTTCCTCTTGGTTGCGGGATAGGGTTTTACACTTGGTATTAGAGCCTAGGTTTAAACATTGGGAACTTTGGGTCAATTTGGAAACCATTAATTTGTTTGTGTAGGATTTAAGTTGCATATCTTGTCTCACACCTTGATGTATTTGTGCAGGATCATGCCACCTAGGAGAGGTCAAGGTTGTGGTCGTGGCTGAGGAGGCAGACATGGGGGTAGTTAGCAGAACTCACCTCTGTATGTTTCTCATGATTCTGACCATGAGGAGTAGTAGGCTTCTCAGAACATTTTGGGAGGCGGTGTTCAGGATCTAGGTCCACAAGGGATCGAGGGCGCACAGTTGCATCAGTTATTGGAGGAGACTCTTGCTCATCTTGGGCCAAGGCATGAGGTAGATCAGATTGTTGTTAGAGAGAGGGATGTACCAACTCAGTCAGATGCAATTGTAGCTGCACATATGAGGGATTTACTTAGGGCTCGACCTCCCATATTTGATGGATCAGGGAGCAGTTTAGAGGAAGAGACCTAGCTAATTGACATGAACTGATGCTTTGCTATGCACCCTTATGGTAGCAATACTAGAGCCAAATGTGTGATTATGCACCTAAGAGGATTTGCCTCCACATGGTGGAGATTGGAGGAGCAAAAGCTCCATATTGATATTGGTACTGTGTCTTGGGAGATTTTTCTTGAGAGGTTCCATGCCATATTTCTCTCAGATCATTGGCAACAACGCCGTGGGGATGAGTTCCACACTCTACAAAAGATGACTATGTCAACATGGAGATGTACGAGCGTCATTTTTATGAGCTCAAACAGTATGCAGGCATAGGTGATGATGAGGGCATGTTGGTGTAACACTTTCTTAGGGGCTTAAATGCCTGAATCAGTGGAGGTGTGTGGGTTTTTGAACCCAAGACCATGGAGGCGGCAGTGGATAAGGCCAGACTCATTGAAGACAATTTGGCGATGGCCTTAGGTGGTCATGTTGGAGTACAGGTTAGTAGCACTTCAGCCATAGGGAGCTGGACAACCCAGGGCACAACATACACCAACACAGAGTGGACAGTACCAGAACTCTCAAGGAAAATGAAAGGATTTTTCACCTAGACAAAATGATAGCTATCAGACAAGGGGTGATAAGAGTTGGAGGCGTGTTAAACGCTTCAGTAATGCATAGCCAACACAGAGTTCTCAGTCTACCTTTAGGGGTAGTGTTCAACAGTCCAGTGCACCTTCTGGTGGTAGGGGCTATGGTAGATGTACCGGTGTTTCACTTGTGGCCAATAGGGTTACATAGCTCGGCAGTGTCCCAATAAGGGCACGTCAGGATATACACAGAGGCTAGCGGTGTCAGAGCCAACTGTAGGGGATGTAGGTAGAGGACACCGTGTATTTGTTGAGGTTGATAACCGCTAGGCTGACCACCAGAGTATAGTGGTGGAGACTACAGGTATGTTGCAGGGTAACTAGGTTACCATATTGTTTGATTAAGGAGCCTCTGACTCATTTATTTCATCATCTGTTGTGGTACGTGATAGACTAGGAGCAATGAGGCAAGAGGGTAAGTGGCAGGTTGAGTTAGCATCTAGTGCTAGGGTTGCAGTACATTCCTTTGTATTCAATTGTAGACTGGAGATTGGTTCTTTCCACACCACTGCAGATCTCCATGTTATACCATTAGGTTCTTATGACATAGTGCTAGGGATGGATTGGCTCGATGCTCACAGGGCTGTGATTAATTGTCGATGCAAGTCGATACTATGTACTGATGCATTTGGCAATGAGGTAGAGTTATTAGGGATCCAGAGGCCTATATCTCTGAGAATGATCTCAGCTATGTAGTTGAGAAGGTGTGTTCGACAAGTGTGCCAGTTATTTTCTGTTACAATAGATGATTTGGAGATGGGGGATAGAGAGGAGAAGTTGTTTGTAGATAGCCACCCCATACTTCGACAGTATGTAAATGTTTTTCCAGATGATATTCCAGGGTTGCCATCTCAGCGTGACATAGACTTCAAGGTGGATCTTTTACCTAGTTCTGAATGCATTTCATGAGCACCTTACCACATGACAACTTAGGAGCTTAAGGAGCTCTGCCTATAGCTTGAGGAGTTGTTGGAGAAGGGGTTCATTCACCCTAGTGTATCACCTTAGGGAGCACCAGTGATCTTTGTGAAGAAGAAGGATGGATCTCTTCATCTTTGCATAGATTACTGATAGTTAAATAAGGTCACCATTAGGAATCGATACCCTCTACCCAAGATAGATGACTTGTTTGATCAGGTCAAAGGTGCGACATTCTTTTCTAAGATTGACCTTAAGTCAGGATACCATCAGTTGCAGATTGTAGAGGCTAATATTCATAAGACAACGTTTCACACATGATATGGCCACTATGAGTTCACAGTGGTACCGTTCGGGTTGACGAATGCGCCATCGGTATTCATGAGCCTGATGCATGGGGTTTTTCATACGTACCTGGATAGGTTTGTAGTGGTATTCCTTGATGAAATTTTGATTTATTCCAGGATTGTTGAGGAGCATGAAGAACACTTGAGGCATGTATTGTAGTGTTTGAGGGATAATAAGTTGTATGCCAACTTGTCTAAGTGTGAGTTCTTCAAAACTGAGGTCAAGTACCTTGGTCATGTTATATTAGGAGAGGGGATCGTAGTGGATCTTGCAAAGATCTAGGAAATCATGGATTGGCTTGCGCCCACGAATGTGGCAGAGATATGTAGCTTTATGGGGCTAGCAGGTTACTATAGGCGGTTTATTCAGGACTTTTCTAGGGTAGGTCACCCTATTACTTCTCTTCAGAGGAAAGGGAAGAAGTTTGATTGGTCAGAGCAGAGTGAGGCTGCATTTCAAACATTGAAGGAGAGGTTGACTAGCGCACCAATCCTTGTAGTACCCGACCCTATAGTAGACTTTGTTATATGTGTCAATGCTTCTTTAGAGGGGCTAGGAGTGGTATTGATGTAGGATGGACGAGTCATTGCATACGAGTCGCGTAAGCTCAAAGATCATGAGTTCAACTACCCTACGCATGATCTTGAGTTAGCTGCAGTAGTACATGCCTTGACTCGATGGAGACATTTTCTATTGGGCCACCGTTTTGAGTTACACAATGATCATCATAGTCTACAGTATATTTTTACCCAGCCTAACCTTAATGCTAGGCAAAGGTGATGGATGGAGTTTCTCTGTGAGTCTGATTTTGAGGTGAAGTACATCTAGGGGAAGGAAAATGTAGTGGCCGATGCTCTTAGTCGATGGAGGCATGAACTGTCTGAGATGACTCTTACTGTGGATTTGAGGAGTCAGATTCTTACCACACTTCCTACAAATAGCTGGTACCAGGAGGTAAGGTCTGAGATGGAGTCAGGTAGGACTTTGGATGGCAGATACTCAGGATATTCTTTGGAGGTAGATGGGTTATTGAGATACATGGGACGTATATTTGTTCCATCTTTGGAAGGGCTTTGTACCTTGATTTTGATGGAGGCACATTGGGCACCTTACTCGGCTCACCCTGGAGTGAAGAAGATGTATGCCGATCTACGATCGATTTATTTCTGGGTAGGTATGAAGCAAGATATAACCAATTATGTATCACAGTGTTTGGATTGTCAGCGAGTTAAGGTTGAACACCAACATCCGGCTGGTCTTCTACAACCTCATTTAGTTCTTGAGTGGAAATGGGACATCATTTCATTGGATTTCATTGTTGGTTTACCCAACTCTTTGCAAGGACACGACGCGATTATGGTGACGGTAGATAGGTTGACGAAGGTGGCACACTTCTCACCTATCCGTTCCTCCTATAACGCTTCGTCAGTTGCTAGAGTGTTCATGGAGGACATTGTGAGGTTGTATGGTATTCCGCATTAGATTATTTCTGGCAGGGATCCTGTGTTTACTTTAGTTCTTTGGACATCATTACAACATGCTATGGGGACACAGTTGAACTTTAGTTCAGCGTATCACCCAGAGACGGATGGACAGATTGAGAGGGTCAATTAGATTCTCAAAGATATGCTTTGCATGTATGTCATGGACCAGCAGACATGATGGGAGGATTATCTCTATCTTGTAGAGTTTGCTTATAACAACAGGTTTCAGAGTTCTATTGGCATGGAACCTTTTCAGGCTTTGTATGGATGGCCGTGTCAGACTCCATTGAGTTGGGACAGGCTGGAGGACAAGATTCTATTGGGTTCAAATATGTTACAGGATATGGAGCAGCAGGTGGTTCGGATCAGAGAGCATTTAGTAGTTGCATAGGATAGACAGAAGAAGTACGGGGATGCACACCGTGTGGATCGCCAGTTTGTTGTAGGTGATCGAGGTTTCTTGTGAGTGCGACTGAGGAAGAGTTCGATTCGTTATGGACATGGTTCTAAGCTCGCACATCATTTTGTCGGGCCTTTTGAGATTCTAGAGAAGATTGGGCCAGTTGCTTACCGCCTTGCCTTACCACCTAGTCTCTCGCGTATCCATGATGTGTTCCATGTTTCTATACTTAGACCTTATCATCCAAACATTTCTCATATCCTTGATTGGAATTCTTTATAGGTAGAGGATGGGTAGCTAGCTTTGGATCCCGTGGCCATTACCCAACATAGGAGACTCACCCTCAGGGGTCGAGATATTGAGCAGGTGAGGGTCCAATGGGATCCTAGGAATGACACTTCTGCAACATGGGAGGATGCTACCAAGATGAGGGAGCTCTACCCTTACTTTTTTGCAAGCTTCTAGGAGTAAGCCTGATCCTAGGGGGGATGTGACACCCCTCCGATTTGTTATGTTTTCTTGACAACTCATATACTTTGTTAGACTTTATTTTATGTTATGGTTATTTTATCACTGAAAGTGGAGTGATGATAGACTATATTGATGTGATGACATGTTATATGCATGGTGATTATGTTTAATATGCTTTATGTTTGCATAGATGCTTAGTTGTGATGACATTGCTATATTTTCTTATTGTAGTTTAATTGATATATTATCTCATTAGTTGATGTGACATTGTAATGGTGGAGAGAATGGTATTACATCACTCGCTTTTGAGTGCCCTGTGATTTTTGTGATTCTCTCTTCATGGTGTGTATGAATTACTATTTGTATACATGTACGACATTTGCTTGTTTGCAAGATTGCAGGTACAAGACATTAGCTTCACTTGGTTTCACAGGTCTAAGTGTGTCTACTACTCAACAAAAATATTGGGAGATAGTAATGGGCTACCTAGTCATACCTTTACCCTAGTACAGTGTGTCGTCAGTTTGAGTTTTGGTCTTAGCCTTATCATTGTTGTTCTGGGTATTTAATTATTGTGCAAATTTAATTTGGTAGATTAAATGTGTTTAATTTAAATATTTAATTAATTGAATTATTGTTGTGAAGGCTTTAGAATAAATAAATAAATAAATTTAATTTGGTTATGTTGTTGAGTAATTTTTATTATTAAAAATAAATGGTAATTAAATAAATAAGAGTATTTAAATTGGTTGCAATTAGTAAATTGTTTTATTTTATTTAAATGCATGTGGATGGAAAATATCTGGGTTGTTGAGGGAAAATATATTTTGTTTGAGATAACTATGAGTTAGAAATTTGTTATCTAATTGTTGAAAATTCATTCTCGGAGGAGATATTTGGGAAAAGTAAAGAAAGTTGTTTCACGGGAGTTTTTGTGTGGGTTGTTGAAAATTGGTGAGAAAATTGTGGATCTCTCTCTGGATTTGTTTTAGAATTTTGTTGTAGAATTCTTGGTTGTGTATTGTTGTGTTTTCTGGAAGGAGGCAATTGCATTGAAGGAAGCTTTGGCTACATTGGAAATTGAGGCTACAAAGAAGCTCAACAACATTTCTTGAGGCAACAGTTCTTCTTGAAATTTTGAATTGAAAAGTTTTTTTTATTACTGTAATCCAATTTGGAAATGTTTAGGAAAATATTTTCAATACTGTAGAAGTTCTTGTTTCTTTCTGTTTAAAATATTGTCTGAAAGAGAGACCTTTGTAGAAAATAATTAAAAATCCTCTATGTAATTTGTTCATTCAAAATAGATTGATATAAAAGGAATTATAAATCTTTGTAGAAAATCATTATTCTATTTGGTTTCGTATTTCTTTTAGTTATCTAGGAAAATGAAATCTTTGAGCTTTCCTATAGAAAACTTCTTATGTGAAAAATTATTGCCCAATTTAAACCAGTGCTTGGATTAATTTATATGTAAATATAAATATATATATATACATATATATTGAAATATATATGTACATATACATATATATATTTTATATAAATATTGTATTGGATTTTAAGCATTGTAAATTTCTTGAAGAAATTTTATGTTAAATGAAATTGTAGAGAAACGAAATTAAAATCGTACGATGATTTTAAGAAAATCGCAAGTTTTATTGTAGCGAAAAAAAATAAAAATAATTTTTTTTTTAGGCGCAGGGGCTACCTTCCTTGCCATCGCCATAGGGAAGGCGATGAGTGGAGGGCAGCGCCAAGTATTGCCATCACAGGAAGCGCCCAGTGCTACCTCCCACAAAGGTGGCGGCCTGGGCGGGTTTCGCTGTACACAGCCATCCGTGCCAGTCGGTCGTACTTTGTTTATTTTTAGGTTCATTTTTTATATGGTTATTTTAATAAGTATTATATATTTATGTATGTATATATATATTATACATATAATATATAATATACATATTATTTATAATATGTATTTTATATATTATGTGTATATTGTATATATATATATTGGAAAGTTGTATTGTAATTAATCTAAAGTGGAATTTGGAAAAAGTACAATTAATTTTATAATTAAATAATATATTTCTATGTATATATATAATTATATATATATATTAAATATATTTATTTAATGAGTGAGTAATTCAATAAATGTTTACAAGCATGATTAATTTAATCAAAATAATTGATTTATTTTATTGAGGAAATTGAGTTAATTTTATGAGTACTTGTGAAGACTAGAAGATGTACAATTAGTTTTCTTCGCTGTTAAATTGTATGTTGGAGTTATATTTAAATGTTGTATTTTAAATATGTGAAATTGATTGTATTGGATTTAGGAAATCTGAATGATATCATTTCTTTAATTGCTTGAAGTTGTATTTAATTAAGTACGTGTTTTCTATAATTGTGTACTAGGGGGGAAATATTTGTTATTATGTGAATCTAAGTCTTCCAGAGTTGTAATTGTGAAAGGGTTGTGGTAACTGTAGTTCACCCTTTGAGATTTCGTGGGTAGTGCACATATTGGGTTTCAGTATTGGACATTCGTAGAGATGTGTTACCTTTTGAGGTTTATTGGTTATTGTGGTCAGTTTTAGTGCACTGTCTACCTTTGATATGTAGTTGAGTTATGCGTTGTCAATAGGGGAGTGGCTTTCAGTGAGGGCTGGGATGCAAAGTGGTCCCAAGACAACTCGTGTGGGAGTCAGTATAATCAAGTGGGAATTAAATAATCTATTAGCTTAACATATTTAACAAGATATTTAGCCTCGCTCATTGGATCGAGGGCTTGTATGAGACTTGAGATGAGTCGAGAAGGCCTGAAATGGCTAGATCGTTATCTTGTCTTTTCGAAGGATAACCAATTCCGCACTGGTATGTATGTGGGGCCAGAATCGTGAGAGGATACTAGGATAACCCTAGAGGGAGGCCGAGACCTAGGAAGATCTCCTTTGGACAACCAATGCAACCTTTGTGATGAAACTCCTCCTATGACAATAGTTGGTTTATTTGCATTGCGATTGTACTTGATTCAGTGATTCTGGAAGCAATGTGACCCTAGTTCTTGTTTATCTGTTCTGTGAGTATTTTTGTATATTGCCAGTGTTTAGAGGTAGTAGGTTTGTCTTGGTTACCTGTTAGTATCTCCTAGCATGGGGGTTGGGCCTACAGGTACCATATGGCTAGGTGGCATGCTTCTTCACTGTTTAGTTTCTCTTCTTGTTCGTGATGGCGGGATCTTCTTGTTCGAGGAGCTCGTGTGGTTCTCTGGAGTTGTTCTTCTCCTTCTTCATTGTAACTCTGGATCTATATGTATAATTGTAGTACCTTATTTGTATCGAGGTGAACCTTTTGATGTAATTGTAATAATATTTATGATCTATTCATTATTGGATGATTATGTGGTGTTGGATATGTGGAAATATGTTTCAATACATTTCTATGTGTTAGATTTATCTTGCAATGGTTTAATGCTTTGTTGTATGTTGTATCTTGAGTTTAATATTCTTATGCTATGGTTGGTTTAATTTTATAAGTAATGGGGTTACATGTAGACACGTTGCGTGACCTAGAGGATGTATGTGGTTAGAGTAGGATACTTTACTTGTCTTGTTTTACCTTTTAAGAAAAAAATTAGTTGTGCTTCCGTAGTGTGCATCATCCTCTAGGTTGTGGGATAGGGTTTTACAATTTATCATTATTATTGCATTATATCATTATTGTTCTTCCATAGTTTGTTACTTTGAAGAGCAACCAACAATGGAGAAAATCAAGATCTTAGCTATGATGATTTAAATTCTATATTCTAAACCAAGATCTTGAACTTCATTGCATGATTGTGAGAGTGTGATCGATATTTTTAATCCACATTTTCATCACCCACAACTAGCATCTACACCTCTTTTTTTTTCTTTCTCATATAAGTAAGACAATCCAAGCCTACACATAAGCCCAACGAGGAGGGAAAAAAAATGGCATTGATTACAATTAATTTTGAAATCTTTTTCAATGTGGGAGAAAATCAAAGGTAGAGATTACACAACTAATTTGAATTCAAAAAATGTCTTGACATAGATAATGAGAGGGAGATTGAAATAAAGCTGAGCTAGTTCACATTCTTTTGTGGATGGAGTAGATAAGTTGACAACACTGAGGATGAAGCGGTCTATGAAAGAGTAAATGCGAGTAGTTGTGATTAATTATAACATTTAAATCCAACCTTTCTTTTATATATGGGTATGTGCAGGATCATCATGGAAAAAATAGGCCCTTAAGTGGGAAAAAAATCAGAAAAATCAAAGTTAGGCAACTTGATGTAAAATTTTGAATAAATTATCTCTATTATTTCAAAAATATGTAAGAATAAAATTTGTAGAAAATTGAATGTAGTTTCTAAAATACTAGGTTTTTTTTAAAAAAAAGAAATCTATTTGGTGAAAATTTGAAATTTCAATGTAGTAGTACTTAAATTTCAGGGAAAAAATAAGAAACTTAGGTGTTTGTTTGACCACCCTAACAACAATAAAATGATAATATTTTTTTATAAGATTTTAGTTATAAGTAGAGGACTCATGTCTTGATGTGATGCATATTTTTTTGTAATTTTTTTCCAAGTAAATAATTAATTATGATTTTTTTATTACAACTTTTAAAAAATATTAAAAACTCGTATGTCCGACCACCTTAACTTGGTCAAAACTTCATGAAATTCAAATTTTATTTTTTTAATCCTATAGTATGTGAAGCATAGAATGTGACGCATGTTTTGGATTAAAAAAATGTGATATCCTTTGAAAGCTATAGATGTTTTTCAACCAGTCTATCAATCAGGACTTTAGTTGTAATTTGAATAGAAAATGAATAATAATTATTTATTAAATTCAAAGTAAACCATAATTTATATTGGTGGAAAGCTAATAATCTCCTTTAAAAACCCTTTTTGTTTCATCAGTTTTGGGTAAAAAAAATTCATCAGCCACATACCCATCATATTGCCACTTTTTGGCCCATCATGATCCTACACATACCCATATTATACATTTAAAATACAATGAATAGATTTTCAAACACAACTTATCTCAGAGTTTGTGATAGAATTTCAAGCCTTGTTCTTGAATATCTTGGTTTGGATGGTATAACATTTGTTTGAGAAAACATACAAAGCTAAGGATCTACACCAATCTCCTCATTGAAGAATCTTTTTTATGATAAAACTCAAGCATTCATTTTGCTGGCATAAATCAAAATTGATAAAAGTGTAGAATGAGGTGTCCATAAAAGATTTAAATTTCAAGATGTATACGTAGCAAATTCATTCGAGGGATTTTGGAGTGTATTAACAAAACTTGAAGTTCTTAGATACGTTTTGTATTTGTAGCTATTGTTGGCCTCTAAGACTTTGATTTTATTTTAACATTTGATGATTTGTTTTCATGAAGACTTATGCTTTTGGGTTGTATTTTTTTCACATTATTAAAACAAAGTACGTTTGGATTTTTTTTTAAAAGTGCAAATATCTTTAATTTTCTATTTTATGATTTTGTTATTAGGCTTTTTAGATGTAGGGAGAAGTTATGACAAAATTTATTGTGAGGGGTGTTTCCAGTTTTTTTAATAGTGAACATAATTTTTTTTTTGTGGGAGTGTAAACATTGTAGGGATTTTTTTTTCAATTTCAAAATCATTTATTTTAAAGGATTTTTGGAAAAAAATAGTATATGAAATTTTGGTCAATTGAAAAGATGCAATAGATAAAATATAGTTGTGATAGGGTTTGTAGTTTCAATTGTACATGGTGGAGTGGATTGGAGTTCAAGACTTGAATAATTCCTTATTCCATCATAAAATGCATCATGGTGCAAGTGGAGGCTTGATACTTGGCTATTAAGTTGGAATTCCTAATAAGCTAGTTTGGCCATTTTTTCATGGAGTTCAATGTAGTTAAAGCTTTACTATTTTTTTCTCTATTTTTCTATAAAATGGATAGATTTTCATTAATGGTTTATTGTGGGGAGGCTATTTAAATAAGTTTAAAAGAGCACATGAAACTTTCAATCCTATTTATTTGATGGAATTGTTTTCCATGTCTATCTTTCAATGAAGAGACAATTTTTTTATTTAATTTGTAGGCAAAGTGATCACATTTGTGAATGATTTATTGGAGTATTTTTTCTATTTTATATCTCAAAAAATAATAAGGTATATAACCAAGAAAACAAATATTTAAAACTTTACAATCAAGGTGGTCAACTATTTATTTCATCTTTTTATTTGGCTTGTCTAGTAACATCATTCTTTACATTATTTACAACCAAAATTCTTGGTTAAAAATTGACCATGCTTATTTTAGGTGTAGGTATTTTTGGTGGGAATAATTTTTTTAATGTAGAAGATCAAAATATTATCATGCTTGTTATTGGAATTTAATTATGCTAGGATGTTGAGTCAAATTTACTAGTCAAGGAGCCATTGTTACTATTCACAGTGGGAAAATTTTAATTATTTAAGAAAATATATTCTAACTTCATAGAATTTAAATAAAAATTTCCTATTTCTAGTTTTTTTTTAGCTTTAAAATTTTATATTAGAATATGGTTTTTATTTGTTAGGGTTATTTTATCTTTTCACTAGATTCATCTTGTTAAGGCATTGGATGACATTTTTCCAAATGTATTTTGGGTTACATTATGACATGGAATTAAAAGTACACCTAAAATAACACCAAACTCATTACAAGAACACACTAAATCTTGGAAATGATTAAAAATGTTTAGTGTAGGTTACACACAACCTTAACTCTTGTTATTACCCAAATCAATCTTTAGGTGGTTCTAAGGGTGATAGTCTAGTTGAATGCATTCCTAGGGAGATCCTTTTTGAATGCTTAGGCCAAGTTAGTGATGTAGTAACCATTGTTGCATTCATTGCTAGTGATGAAGGAGAGTGGGTCAATAATTTGGTCATTTAGGTCAATGATAGTACTCCATGTTAAAGCTAGTGTGCTACATTAGGATTTTCTTAAAACATTCACTATATGTTATTTTATCTCATGTATGTTTTGTCATAAAATAGTCAAGAAGCTATCCATAGGTGATCTACCTAATATTGAGAGTAAAAAATCATCATGTTATGGGCCAAATATTGTTGGTGTCACCCAATACTTAAACCTTTGATGTAATTTTTTATATTTTTTTTAGTCACCCAAGGTAAGCACTAATGCTTTATAAATTAATTTCTATTATAACTTCAAAGATTGCCAAATTTAGGTTTATAATGAGTTTTCTACAAACCACTTTAAATATTTTTAGCTTTATAATCTCCCTATTTTGTATGGCTATTGCAAGCACATAGAATATTGGTCTTTGCAAGGGTCATTCAACTTATTTCTAAATTCTATCACCCATTCTTTTTTGATTCATCTCAACATAGAAAGATAAATATAAATTATTTGATCACCAAAAAGTGACACAAATTTGGTGTATGAGACACTCCTTTAGGTCCTAAAGGGGATTTATGCCCACTTATATATATATATATATTGTTAAATATTTGTATTCCTTATATCATCCCCATTCTGCACTAAACCTAATACATTTACCATGTATTGGCCATTGATTTATACCTTTTCACACACAATTCCATAATTTCACTCCATGCTTTGAGATTATCATGTTAACCTAATGCTTGATACCAATGACATGAGATTAAACTAGTTCAATCCCGAGGAGTAAAAAATTAAACTCAAAATTATTCAAACTTTGAACTTAAAATTCTAATGTACCATCCCTTTTGTAGTAGCCATTATGAAATGATTTTGTACAAAATCTATGTGACATTTTTATGTTTTTGTATTTAAGAACATTCAATATTTGATAAAGTATCAAAATCATATATAGGTCACATATATTATTGCACATGTTGTAGATTCAAATATTCACTCAAGTTTTGTAAATCTAGCCCATTTAGGAAACTAACCTAGGAGAACTTGAATCTAGATATTTTATATATTTCCAAATGGTATTATAAAGACCATAGTCCTTACAAACTAATTAGGTATTGGAAATCAAGGAATAGGATGACTATAATTATTCTTTTCAACATGTTAGATTAGTGTGTGATAGGTTGAATGCTCAACAATCAAAGTCAAACTTGTAGCACTCGAGTTTGAACCATATTTTTTTATGTCTACATAGAATATTGACCAATTATCATCTTGGGGGCAATAAAATTAAAGATTGAGGAAAATCAACTATGTGCATCATCCTTTTTCCTCCATACTTCATAGTTTGTACAAATAAGTACTCTATTTTGTTGAATTTATTTTTAAATTTTTATTTGTGGTTATCTATCCAACTCTAAATTAATCTAGGTTTATTATGTTTTGTAGATTGCATTAGATTAATTAGTATAGATTAAACTAAGTAGTGTACAACAAGGGGAAATAAGAGGACCTTTTATATACATCACTAAAAAAAATCAAGATCATTCTTGCATGCTATATCATCATTCCTCACTATGTGTAAAGTACATATTTGGAGTGTCATATGGTTTTAATAGATTCTTTTGTTATAGTTAAAGTAATCACTTTTCTTATAAAACTTCTTTATGTTCATTTGTATATTTGAAAATTGATCAAAAATTACTTTAACTCATGAACCTATATCAGTGTTCCCATTACTCATTGAATGAGATTATTAACTTATTGACAAGTAGGAGGTAATTTTTGCATTTTATCAATTTATGTTGATTTATGAAGATTTAGTTGTGTAATTTTTGAGTCAAATTCATTGACCTATATTTCATGAGTAATTCTTCACATGAACCTATCTTTTATGAGTATGAATGGTCCACTTAGCACTTAGTACACCTAGGTGATACTCATATGGGTGAATTATTAGGACTTCCCAGGAGGTCACCTATCACTATGCCACTTCAACTTAAGTGCACTTAACTATGGAGTTTCCTCCAAGATGAAGTGTTCAAAATGAACAATTCATAGGACACAATACTTACCAAAAGTTTTGTAAATGAAAAACACTCCATGATTGAATATGCTTGAATAAGAATAGTACTAAGATAAATGACTTATTAGAAGATCTTGATGCTTCATCCTTATGACCATCATTTAGATATATTAAATACAAAATAAACTATTTATACTCCTATAAATCACTACTATTAAAATATACATCAATTTAAAAAGTATACAAATAAGATAATGCTAATTTATTGTTTTGATTGCATTCAATATGCTAGATGGCTACGGGCCAAACTAATTGTCTAATAAAACGTTTGGAAATCTCTATGAAAAGAAATATACTTTCTCCTTGAAAATATCTGAAGTATATCCTCCAAAAAGATACAGAAGAAGACAGCTTTTTCTTGGAAATCACTTAAAATATAGAAAATGCTCATGATTGAGTTAAAATTCTCGACAAAAAGCCAAGTTGTCTCGACGTCTACTTTTAAAGCGTTTGGGAACTCCCCCTTGTCATACATATTGCCAACACCTGCAGTGGAGTTGGCACTAAAATGTTATTGTATTTCAGAAACATATACACGGTGAGTGCTCTTTTATGGCACGTGGCCTCCTGAACAAAAACAAATTAGAGCTGGAAAACAAATAAGAAATCCATAAAAATTTAAGCTGGTATAAATATTTTAATGGCAACAACTAATGGTCATATGGCTGGTCGTCAACAGCTGGGAAGGTAGCAGTGGAAGACAAGGAAAGCAGGAAAAACAAAACAATATCTGGTAAAGAAGCAGTAAAAGGTCGTCTAAACAAAAATATTGGTGCTGTCTATGACAAGGTAAGCTTGGCATATCACAATCAAAGTCTAAATTTGATGGTTGATGGTTGTATTTAGTCATTTTATTATAAAATATAATTCATTCTTTTAATAGATTGTATTATAGGGAAAAAGAGATTTTAGATAGATTGTCAAATTTTATATAGTATTAGATTCATATATAGATGAATATGAGAAATTTTCCACATTGTGTCAAATTATGATATTTCTATTAGGATTCAAGTGTGTAGTTTTTGAGTCAAACTCTTTGACTCATATTTCATGAGTAGTGGTTCACATGAATCTATCTCTCATGTAATTTTATTTACAATTAGATATGCTTTAATATTATAAAGACACATTGGAATTACAATTATCATTAAAAAATTATTAACAAATAGGGTCAACTGTCAAATTTAGACTTTGGTTAGAATAACCTTAAACCGTGCCTAAAATTACATTTACCCTAAAAGGATGATAAATCACATTTGAAATAGATCTTTAATGAATAATATTAAAAAAACCTTTAAAAGTGGGGGAGGAGGGTCAATTGTGGTGTAGGGCCCTATAGTTGTCATAGAAATTGATAATGTTGGATCTTCAATAATAATACTCAAAGTTAAAATATGTATAAAATATAATATACATTTATAGGTTATTCAATTTTACAATGAAATTTAAGATGTAAATACAAATTACAATGGAAGCAATCAATATTCAATTTTTGAATATATAATAGGGCGGGTGCACGAAGTTGGTCACACTTTTGTGGCCAAATGGGAAAAAAATGGGGAAACACATAACGCGCTCGCGTTATAACGCGAGCGAGTTATGTGCTTTTAAAAGAAAAGAAAAGAAGTGAAATGTGTATCATTTTCTTTTCATTGTTTCTCAGCGTTGCCCGCAGCCAAAAACCCTCATTTTCGCGCTCTCATTCTAAGGAAGGACTTCTGCAAATTTCATCAAGAATAGTTGGATTTTGTCTGCAAATATGGTGCCATGACGACGAAGAGATGCAAGAGGTAAGTATTGTTTAGTATTTGTTTTGAATTTGTTAGTTTGAAATTGATTTTGTTTGTTTTAGGTTATATTTGATTGTTTTTTTAAAATTTGTAGGAAATCCTGCAAATCCTCAACAAGAAGAGGAGGTAAATCCTCAACAACAAAATCCTGAAAAAAATCGACCTCCCCCACCATTCTCTCAATTCCCTCTTGGCACTCAAGAAAATTTGAGGAGTGAAATTGAGAACAATAGAAAACAACTTGAGGATCTTATCAGTAGGTTGAGTGATCCAAATGTTTCAACCACAAAAAGAATGCTTCTAGCAAATTCATTGAAAGACATATTAAAAAATGTAGATGCAATCACCCAAAAAATATCTGGATGGCAAGATAGGAGGCAGACAGCTAGGGCATATTATGCAGACAAATTATCATATAAATAAGTAAAAGATTTAAAAATTACTAAAGGTGATTTGTGCTCTCTATTCACTGACCCTAAAACAAATCAAAATCTTACCCTCAATGCAAAGAGGTTTCCTATTCATTGGTGCCACCACCAAGAGATTAATAACCATTTTTATGAAAGATGGTATATGGTCTTTGATTACCCACCGTGCAATAATTGTGAAGTCCCCCAATATTTTCTTAGGAAACTATACAGTGAGTTTGTATTGAACCAAATCCCAAATTATTTTGATATGAGGGATTTCTAGGGGAGAGGTGGGGGGTCAGCTCAGGATAGGCCCGGTGCACAGTCGGATCCTACGCAGCAAGGGAGATGACCTCTCGCTAGGCCGCCTCGTGAGTAGATTGTGATGCCTGCCATTGTGAAGGAGAGTGCTGACATAGAGACATTGTAGGCAATCACAACTTTGACCCAAAGTGTCATCCATCACACTAGCCCTATTGTACAACACCATCCAGGGGAGTCTTTAGGTGGTGGCCTTCGAACCCATGTGTGTCAATCTTGTGGGGTGACTTGTTTGTATGACCCTACTGGCACTCAAGAGGGTGCTACGCAGGATCCATATGCTACTACGCAGCCTGATCCGTATGCATCTATGGGAATGGAGAGGATGGCTGACATTTTGTATGATGCATATGGCATTGAAACTCAGGTAAAATTCAGCATGTTCATTGAATTTAATTTATTAAATTTTGATTGTGAAATGCAAGATTAACCAATTTAGTTTTATTATTTTAATAAAATTGCAGGGTCACAGTGTAGAGACTGGATACACCAGTCATCCACCTACTTATTTTTGCAGTACACCTATCGGTGGGGTATGTAAAGTTAGTAAACAATTATAAATTTATTACATGTGTTAATAGCATTGTTTTATGAATGGTATTTTAATATGTGATTTTGGTTGTTGAATAGGGTACTATTGGAGGTTTCAAGGAAACACCTCCGAGTGCCAGTAGATTTGATCAAATGTTCACGGAGGTAATATAGAATTTAAAGAGAACTTAAGTAATGAATTCTAAGTTTAATATATTTGTGTAGTTTATATTCATATAGTTGACCTTACATTGCATTACATAAATAATTCAAAATCAAAGCATTACTTCAAATTCGATAACTAATAATCAGAAATATATCTGTTTAATACTTGTACTCAAAATTTTGTTCATTAGATCTCACACATTATAAGTCATCACATGGATCGCTATTGTAACTTTTTTGTGATTGAATAATTTGTTGTTTTACTTTCAGATGTTGGTGACAGAAACACTGCCAAACGTTACGAGGGCAATGGATATTGGTGTTTCCTCCGCTATACAATCCTCGATGGCTTTGATAGGGGAGGTATGAGGAAAATTACTAAATTTCAATTTACATTCATTGTTATAGATGAACTAGTTCTAGTGAAAAATCAAACCATTATTGATTCATAGTTTAATTCCTATTTGGATGGTTTATATAGGGCTTGAGCATGCTCGGCATGCACAAATATTTCCATCGAGGAGAGTGATCGTGAGATGGCCGTAAGTGATTATTTTGTTAAATATATTAATTTTTATAATGTAATTTCTATATATTAATGTCTTTACTTCTTATTGTAACAGTTGAAACTTCACCGAAGCTAAACACTAGGAGGAGCAGCAGGAGCACTCCTAGAAATGGGTGACAGACTTATCACCATCGATCCCAAAGAAAGGGAAAGAAAAATTGTATTTGAACCAGCATGGAGAGAAATGAATTTTGATGCACAAGCCCTTTGTTGTATGCCTACATGGCAATTTTGTACATATTTTGTATTGGATATATTTGACATTGAATGCCTATATGGCATTCTCGTAAGCCTATATGGCTATTTTGTAACTATATTTTATACTTATATCGACATATATTGATGTATGCGTACATGGCTATTTTCTTTTAATACAAATCTTTTTATCGATGGTGTCCATATTTGAAAATTATAAATTCATGGTTCAATAGATATAAGTTACGTGTATTCAAGTGTATACTTTACAACTTACGTACATATATTTTTTGACTTACGTGTGAACATCGAAAAGTGTGAAAATTTATGTGTTTGGAAGTCAAATGTAAGCCAATTTTGCAATTCTCAGTTCTTGCATACTCGATCTTATGGACTTAATCCTTCCTAGCACATATTGTGAATATTTCTCATTTGGTGCAGAAGACAGATTCCTCATTTTTGAACCACTCATAGCAAAGAGATTCACAATAAGACTTTAGCATTGGAACACTACTCCATAATTCTCTTGTCTAGACCATAAAGGATTGAAAATTCTTAATTTGATGGAATGATAGTCGTGAGATGAGAATTATATAACCATGCCTATTTTGAAATTCACATCTAATACTGCATCAAAAAGAACTTAAGAAGTGTTGCATAAGAGTGTTAGGTTTGATAGGCCTTCTCTTCCCTAAGGGAGGAGAGCCTGCATCTTGAATTTTGAACAAAATTTTAAGAAGCAAACATTTTACCTAAAAGCTTCAAACCTAGATGACATATTTGGCTAAGTCTATCTTGAAAATTATCAATGTGTTCAAACTCTAAAGGAGATTCTCCCTGAAAAGAAAACTTTACCCTTTTCCCAAGGAAAGAAATTGCAACAAGTTGCATGTGATTTATCTTATTTCTTTCTCACAGTTCCTGGTCAATCATTCATGGCTCAGGATAGTTCCATTCCAAGGCAAAGACACCCAAAAAATCACTGAGATTCTTCTACGATCTGCAAGAAAAAGGTTTTGGCTCTTTCACAATGTAAATAATTATGTAACACTGTTTTCTGTTTTCCTTCCACACAGAAAAATGTTCACACTTTTCAGATTGATCAATGATCAATAATGGCTGATTGTAAACACTTGACATTTTTATGTTTGAACTTTAATTTATAATTTTGTATCATGACATTCGAGTAGATCACTAATATTTTAATATTTCACTATGAAAGTGGTGGTGTATTTTTGCTATGTTATTTGACTATTAATATGGTGGTGTATTATGAACTTGATTATTGCTGCAAATATGTATATATTTCTGATTTTTAGATGTTTTTGTATGACCGAACCCAAAACGAACCCAACCCCAAATTTTTTTTTCCCGAACCGGCAAACCGGGTTCTCGAACCCGATCCCGAACCCAAAACTGAACCGGTAACTTAGTAAAAAATAGATTTTTGTAGTTTATATTCATAACGTTGATTACATTGCATTGCACATCTTTCAAACTGAAAGCATTGCTTCACGTTTCATAACTAATAACTAGATGCTGATAGATGACAAAATTTCAATTACAATATAGTTTTTACAAAGTCAACCTAAGCAGTTATGCAATTACTTCACATTGCATATGTAACAAATAACTAGGAGCAGCTGTCAATAGCATTTGGTTGTCATGGCATTCTATGAGACCACATTTCTTTGAGGCATTTTTTCAAACAGTTCACTGCCTTGTCTATACTACCATATTTTTCATACATGTCTACCAAAGCATTTTGTCAAATAGTTCAAGTATTGCCTGGTTGCTATGGCTGAAAGCCTAAAACAAGTGTTTCGAACAAGCTATGGATGCTTGGAAAAAATCTATCAAAAGCATAATAGTAAAAATATCATAGACAAGGTAGTGACTCTTTGAAAAAATGCCTCAAAGAAATGAGATCTCCATGACCGATGAATGCCATGACAATCAAATGCTTTTGATTGTCATGGCATTATCACCATGAACCTCATTTCTTTGAGCGACCCCAAAAAGATCCTTGCTATCTATCTTATTTTCATACATGTCTATCAAAGCATTTAGCCAAAGCAGTTCATTGCCTTTTGCTACTTTATGGCTAAAAGCCTAAAACAAGTGCTTTTGAACAAGCTATGGATGCTTAGAAAAATCTATCATAGCATAATAGTAAGCAATAGCATAGACAAAGGGAATGAACTGTTTGAAAAATGCCTCAAAGAAATGTGGTCTCATGGTGGTGGAATGCCATGACAAGCAAATTGTTGTGGATTGTCATGGCATTCCATCACCATGAGACCACATTCTTTGAGGCATTTTCAAATGTTCATTGCCTTGTCTATGCTACTACATTTATCATACATGTTTACAAAGAATTTTATCAAATAGTTCACTTCCTTGTTGCTATGGCTAAAATCCTAAAGCAGTGCTTCCAAAAAAGCTATGTATGCTTGTGGAAAAAATATATCAAAGCATACTAATAAGCAATAGCATAGAAGAGGCAGCAAACTGTTTGAAAAAAAGCATCAAAGAAATGTGGTTTCAATGGTGATGGAATGCCATGACAATCCATAGCAATTTTCTTGTCATGGCATTCATCATGCCATTCAATCACCATGAGACCTCATTTCTTTGAGGCATTTTTTCAAAGAGTTCACTGCCTTGTCTATGCTAACACATTTTTCATACATGTCTATCAAAGCATTTAGCCAAATAGTTCATTGCCTTGCTACTATGGCTAAAAGCCTAAAAAAGGTGCTTTCAAACAAGCTATGGATTCTTAGAAAAAATCTATTAGAGCATAATAGTAAGCAATAGCATAGACAAGGGAATGAACTATTTGAAAAAAATGCCTCAAAGAAATGTGGTCTCATGGTGGTGGAATGCCATGATGGTGCAGGAGCACCCAAGCTCCTTGAGGATCATTTGGAGAGTCAGGAGATGGCAGGGGTCTTGAAGGCCTATAAACATTTCCAGAGCATCAATTATTGCATTTTGAAGCCTATAATGGCATTTGGCATGGATGAGTGTAACAAGAAGATCAAAAGACCTAAGGGTCCTGATAAGGACCATAAGACCAAATTGACTTGTAAATGGAACAATGATGTTCTAGGAGTTTAAATATGTATATGATGTTTTAATTAGGTTAAATAAGGTTGAATGATGATATGTAATAGTTTTGGAAGCTTTATAGTTAATAGGAGTTACTAAATTGCAATGTTGGAAATTCAAATTTTTGAAATCCAACTTTGGGTGAAAAAGTGAGTTTTAGGAGTTTTAATCACAATAATGTAATAAAATAAATTATAATCAGTTGGGACAGTTGTAGGATGAGTCTATAAGCCTGGAGAAAGCATTTGCATGGAGGGTTGGCTGATATTGCAAGTGTTGTACGGACTGCTACAAAAAATCAATAAAAACTTCAATCTTTTTGCATTTTCTTGAGTTTTTTTGATGAATCTCTGATTCCTTTTGGTGTCATGCTCATTTGGATGGTTTAAGAACTTGTATTTACATTCATTTAACCTTTTGAATAACCTGAATAATGTTGGGAATTAGTTTCTTGTGTTATATTGTTGACTGTCCTCAAAAAGTACATATTTTTCACTAGTTTTGAGAGTCTTCATGAATAAATGATCCATTTCATGGAAGAGTGTGACTGAAAAATTGTGAAATGGATCATATATAACTTTTATTATACAGATCTAACAAGTTATTGTGCAGGAAAGAGTGATTCTTGGGTGTACACCGAGTTTTAGCAAGGAAAAGGGCATGAAAATGGTGCCTAAAGTGTAGCAGCAGGAGATCTACCTTAATAATGGGTATATTTCTAAGTTGAAGGTGTTTAGATATGTTGAGTTATTGGTTAAAAGTCCAAGAGAAGGTTCTGGAAGTGTTGGGAAAGCTAATTTTCAAGAGGCCCTAGTTTTGGAGCAATTTATTGAGGGTTTTGTGATTTAGGGTGTTGAGGGTGTCAAAGAAGACTAATACCTTGAAAATATTTGGTTTGGGAACATTTTAAAATACTGTTGAAAGTTTCATAGTTAGGGGATAAGTTTAGAGAGGGGTTGCTTTGAAAAAGTGGGCTAATTAGGCCTTAAATTAGAGGAAACATCAGATTTTGGTAGGTTTGATCCATAAAAAGTTCCATAAATGATTTGATATGTTGTGTATCATCATGAGTCACATCTGAATCAGTCATTATACAGAGGATTCCTTTGGGGAAGTTGAGTGAAAAGTCAAAAAACCATCGCTAGAAGCCTAGTTGGGCTAGAAGCCTAGTCAAGGTGCAAAAAGTGAGTTTTGTCTAAGACAGAGGTTTGGGGCTTTAAAACCATTCAAGAAAAGTTTTTTGAGTTCTTTGAGATCACTCCAAGGGTTTGGGTCCATTAGGAAAGCATCTAAGTTATAAGTGTACTATTGAGGCTTGTCTCCATCAGGGTGCCTAGAAGAGTGTTTGAGATTGCATCATTGTAATCCTTGAAACTTTGAGTTTTGACTAAAGTCCCATCCCCTCTGCATCACATGACAAGCAAATTGTTGTGGATTTTCATGGCATTCCATCACCATGAGACCACATTTCTTTGAGGCATTTTTTCAAACAGTTTGTTGCCTTCTCTATGCTAGTACATTTATCATACATGTTTACCAAAGCATTCTATCAAACAGTTCACTTCCTTGTTGCTATGGCTAAAAGCCTAAAATAGGTGCTTCCAAAAAATCTATGGATGCTTGGAAAAAATCTATCAAAGCATACTAATAATCAATAGCATAGAAAAGGCAAGCAAATTGTTTGAAAAAAAGCCTCAAAGAAATGTGGTCTCAATGGTGATGGAATGCCATGACAATCCAACAACATAGCATTTCTTTTCATGGCGTCGTCATGCCATTCCATCGCCCTTCAGGGGCCACATTTCTTTGAGGAGCGTTTTTCAAAGAGTTCAACACCTTATCTATGCTATATGAAATAAATTTATTGAAATTGAGATGCTCTTATAATGTCTATCAATGCTTGAGTGGTCATGATAAGGTTAAATTCCGATGAATAACTTGAAATTGCCTCATCAAGCTTCGCACGCACTTTTTTAATGGCTTAAAATAATAATTGAGATTTGTCAAGATCATCAAAATAAGGATGTTGCATTTGTTTTCTGCTTGAGATTCTCTTGGATGGCTCATAAATCTGCATTTTATGCAAGGGGACACCAATCAATGTTTGCATGGTTACATACAGATACACAAAGTAAAATAAGATGATAGCATTGGCATCAACCAGATTGACGTGGATACAAGTATAAGTGTAAGAAATGTTGTGCATATACTTACAAATTAATCCAATGAACATATCTAGGTCTGCTCTACTCTTTATTGTGTCAAGTATTGCCTCATGGTCAAACTCACAGACCTTCCACAAGGTCTTGTTCAAAGGTCTACCCCCATATTTTCTCAAACGAACATTGGATGCCATGACAAGGTTTGAGTAATGAAGAATCTTACGATGCATGTCAAATTCCTCAAACAACCAATATTTAACACTCTTATGTGGGCACCTTCTCAACCACATTCCAATAACAACTGAGCCTGTAGGGTATTCAATGTTTTCTCCATCTATAATTGGGGCTTCCGATTTATTTTTTGCCTCAACACAACGACACAAGTAATAGTCTATACCGTCTTCGTTGTCTTCATCTGCAATAACTACATAAACGTGCCTTGCATTTATATGTGCGACATGTCTCTTGAAATTAGTCAACATTATGAATACAATACAAAGTAAGATAACAATATGGAATTTCAAATACTAAGAAAGTAGATATATTACCTGGTTGAACTAGATTTGATATATGGTCAAAGTCGACTGATGATTCCATCCATGTTAGTTCCAATGCCATTGGAGGGCGATATGTGTGAAGTGGGCTAAGATAACTTTTCAACCATTTGTCAACCCACTCCCCTAACTCACAATCATTCCAGGCTTGCATTGTACATGAAGAACAAAAGCATGCCATCTTACGTGTATCGATACTCCATGAACCTACATTTGAGCTAAGTGCAACTCACCATCCCCGTTAGTGTACAACAACTCATATGGTGCAATGTTAGTATCATCCTCATCAAGCAAAAATCTTAAGGAATTGAAGATGTACTCATTACTGGACCCATCAACTATTACACCACTGATGATTATTCCTGCATCTATCAACTATGCACTGTCTTTATACTTTAACTCTTCTCGTGCTAATGCTCTTTTCATGCATGCTCCTGCACCGTCATGCTCCCCCTTTCCATGTCCGGCCTCACAAAAGTTCCACATATGTTGAACACGTGTAGTGAGATGTATCCTACACAACCAGTAGAACATGCGCGTGTTGTTGAATTGTTTTGCACAGTTATCTTACCATATTATATGCTGATCATATGATATGCCCCTCTCGGTTAAATGATTGTAGAACACTGAAGCAACCTGCAGAACTCGAGAATGCAAGGATCATCACCAATATAAAAGTGGTACTCCCTCAATACCTTCTTGTTATGCTTTTTACTATCAGCTCCATGAATGAATGCTATGTGTACAAATATAGAAACCTGTGTGGAGTTTTAATATTGTGATTGCACCTCATACTGTGGCTGTAGAGGTAGTTCGCGAAATTCAACCACTGATGCTATGCTACCAAGTGGAAAGGTGTCCTTCCATAGCTTGAATTGTGTGTCCAACCATCGAACTCTATGGGTATGCCTTGGATACTCATACACTAGATTCTCACAAAACATGGACATGAACTAATACACTAAAATCTTCTAAATAACCAACTCACACCTTTTCGCTTCGTAATCCATCTTTGTGTGCATATGCCACTATTTTATACCTCCCAAACTCTACTAGTTTTTTCCTCCACCTCATATGTGTTTCATATGTTGACATATACTAGCATTCGCTGTAAGCCACCTAACGCCGCATGAACCATCCAAGCATGTTGTCCATAGAATACTTTGGCTATCCCTCATTTCACATAAATTTTTGATAAGAACTTTCTCAAGATTTTGTGGGCTTCTATGCCACAACTCGCGAAAAACATCGCAGGTATGTGTAACAACATATGAAATCCATAAACATCAAAATGGTTAGAGAATTCAATATGCAGTTTACAACAAGTAGTGCGTGTGTGATTTATCTTGACATAAAAGGTTTAATCATTTCAAAAAATCTTTGAGAAATACTAATTTGAGGATAATCATTTTGAAATTTATGAAAAAATTGGGTTTGAGTCGCATCCAAAAAATGCTTTGCATGTGGCTCACAGTTTCGACTACCGATTCTCCTTCTTACGACATCCTTTTGATTCGGAGATGGCCTTGTATTATTCTTCCAATAATCCTCCTAAACAGCCCCTCACCGCCAACAACTTTTTGGCCTTGTGTAAGGGGCCTCCTCGAGAATGCCCATAATTCATTTGAATCGCCCTCAATTCTTTTCGCTTTTTCGCCTTTGAACGGGCGCTTGATGCTTCTTCTTTCTACTAATTCTTACTTGAGTTCACTTGTCTTTAGTGAGGCGAGATCTCTTTTGTTTGATAGCTTACCACAATTGATGTAATGACACGTGGTGTGACATTACTATCCTTTGAGCGTGAGGTCTTACCCATAGTGTCATAAGCATCCATTAGATTCTTTGCAATAGTGTTTTCACTTGATGCATTCGATGTTCTCAACCCAAGAGTCTTCATGATGTTTCTGTACTTTAAACCCCGCATCATTTGAACAAATAGTTGACATCTTGCAGTCTCATTTAGCCTTTCAAAGAACATTTGCCAAATATTATCAGTATATCTTCTACAAGTGCGTTCTGGAATCTTACCTTCCATGTGCTGCAAAATATCCCTCATCAATATTAATCAAAAGGCTTTTTACTGCTATAAAAATTCTAACAGGTGGTGTTCTCTTAGGTACATACATCTCAACATTAGCAATTTCATCAATATTTAATTGAGGTGGGCTAGGATTGCATACCTCGAATGGTGGGATTAGAAGACATACCTTGAGGTTCACATGATGATAGCATACCTTGTGCCCTCAACCTCGAAAGTGATGATGTACTCCTCAACTTCAGATGTGGTGGATGGTGTCCGAACCATACTCACTTGTGGTAGATGGTGTCCCTCCATATTCACTTGTGCTTTTAATGGTGTCCCTCAGATTCACTTCATGGTAGATGGTGTGTCTCCAACCACGTATCCCAGATCTCCTAGCAAAACTCTTTCGCATTCGCGTCTCCTTTTGTGCTGCCAATTTCTTTTCTCTTTGACAGCGAGGTTCCTCTTCAACTAGCTTGTTTTCATCAATCGTTCCCAATTTTTGCTTTTCATGAAATTCCCTCATCTATTTTTTCTCTTTATCTTTGATGGCTTGGAGCTGATCATCTGTTAGTTTTTTCCTTTTAACAGTTTGTTTCTTTGGCATGATGAATAATTTTACCTGTGCAAAAAGTGCTAAGTTGTCAAATTAACTAATTGAAAGCTTTGGAAGCATAACTCAATTAAAGCTTTGGAAGCATACACAAAGAAAGTCAATGAAAGCTGGTTTGTATAACTGTTTGACAAAATAACTCAATGATAGCTTTGGAAGCATACACAAAGAAAGTTAATTGTTAAATTTAACAAAATGCCTCAAAGAGATGTGGTTTAAAAAATGTAATAGGAAAGTGTATCGAATTGTGTGATTTAAAATTTCCATTGACAACGTAAGGTTGTAACATGACAACCGCAGGAGCACCTAGGTCATGAAATTCCTTCAAAAGGCTAATTTGTTCAATTTGTAATGTTCAAGTAAATATGATGAGTGAAGGTCATTAAATGATGAATTTCAATGTATTTGCACCATGAAATAGGTCACTAGGTGATATTATTGAAAAGTTGCTTTTTATAACAAAAGCTGTCAATTATTGTAAAAATGTAAAATTGCACAAAAGCAAGAAGGTGAAGAGTCTTTTTTGTGGAAGGGCAAGGATGGGTTGATGAAGATGAAGAGGCAGTTATTTCAACTAATTTAGACACCTTTAAAAATAATTGTAAGCTCGAGAAAGGAAGATCTTGTATCCCAAAAATCCATAAAAATTAATAAAAAAACCTCTGCTCAGTTATTTTGGAAACCTTTTCTATTCTTTGCTTTCTTTGTGGTTGCATAGTGATTCAAGCATGTTCTAAGATACATTCTTGTCGTGGAAAGAGACTTCTTTCATTCTTGAAAGTTGTAGGAATTGTAATTCAAATAATCGCATCTAATTTGAACTTAGTTTCCTAAGTCTCGGTCTGTGGTTTCCTTAGAATTGTTTAGAGAGTCTAAAAAGTGATTCTTAGCCATTCCACCGATGTAGGGCTAGTAGGTTGGTGGAATGTATCATATTTAGTGTCTTTTCAATGTGAAGATGTGTGTGGCAGGGGTAAATAGAAATAAGAAGTCGAGATACTATTGCATGAACAAAATTCTGAATTTTCTCATTCAAAAAAATGGTGTTTTCAAGTAGGGTTTGAGGAAACAAAATGTAGAGGAGCTTAGAAATGATTTAAAAATAATTTGCAGACATAATGAAGCATGTTTCAATTGTTGGGCGGATTAGTAGAGGTTTTTGCAAATGTTTCATTAAAGAAACCCTCATGGTTGGTGTGTTTTCACCCTATAATCAAATGTTTACTGATTTTGTGTATTGATGGGTGTTTCCCATATTGAAACTTGTTTATTTGTGAGTTTCTACACATGGCCTAAAACTGTTTGCAGGTTTGGTGGATTAGTGAGTAGTTCTATGATGACTTGCTTTGATAAATTGACCTATTTAAGGGCTTTTACCAGTAGACAGCATGTTGGTTCACTCTTTTGTGAAATAAGTGTATAAAAATTTTATAGTATGTTGAAAAGGATCAAAATAGGCCTCGAGAATCTGTATTGGGATTGTGTAAATGCTTTATGATAGACAAGGAATCACCCGATTAGATGGAATGTTGACCTCCTAGAGATATTTGGCATTGTTTGCTAAAAATAGAGAATATGTAGAAACAACGAAAGGAATGTTGTTAAGTGCTTGGGAGCAGTCTCATTTGTGATGCCACAGTTGTGTCTATGCTTGGTAATGTTTTGAAGGTAGATTGTGAAAGATTTGATGATTTGGGCATATGTTTCCAATATATGGCAATGGTTTCTTGAATGCAAAGTAGTCAGAGTGTGTCTATACCGATATATTGGAATATTACAATCAAAACATGATGAAATTGGTATCTTAAAGGTCTGGTGACAGTGTTAAACTAATGCTGCTTGTTGTTTTTACAAATGGTGTTTAAGTGAAGATAGGATGATGGATGTGTTGATTTGAGCAAAGATATCTTAAATGGCTGGGATGATGTTTGATTGCAGATCTAAGGAATAGAGGTGTTTTATTGTTTTTTCCTTGAAGGGGTAAGTTGAGTTGATGAGTGATTGTTGTATTGTTTAGCTAATAAGAACAAAGTTGAAAGTTGATCTGGAAAATGGTTTGCTATATGGAGATGGTGAATTGGCACTGATAGCCTTATAACTTGAAATGAAATAAATGGATTTTGGTTGAATGAAAAGTAGTTTTGGATGAATTTGAAATTTTTTGTATAAATTGATCTTTTACCCTTTATTGATTTGGGAAGGAAGTTCCCTAAAGAAATGATGTTGTTGAGTGGCTTGGCAATATGATATTACATCACAAACAAACAATTTGATCAACATGGAATAAGCTAAACAAAAAAAATGAAAGCAAGCCATAATAGAATGAAAGAAAATGTACAAAGATTTCACATACCTAAAAAAGAAAAGTTTCAAATAGAGGAGTTCTACCCAATTATACAGCCTTTGCTTCTTCCTTCCTCAAACTCCTTAAAAATTTGACTTCTTCAAAAGCTTGTTCCCCTCCAAATTTGAATTGTATATCAATTATCACTATAATTCAAACTTGAATTGTTATTATATACCTCTCAACATGAAAAATCTTCTATTTCATGCAAAGGTGATGGAATCTCAAAATCATGCATGCACACTTCACTCAATCACCAAAAAGCTACTTTTTGTTAGAGCACGCGGAAAACCAGGAGAATATGTAGAATGTGGGCTGACATCACATGTATATTATGATTTTTTACCATTTTAATGATAATGTGAGTGCGTTATTTAATCCTAAATGAACATATCTCTACTAGTTAATAACGTGCTCGCGTTATGATAACCATGTCAAGCTATGTTGGCATATCGGTGAGACACTATCCATGTCTCCCCGATGCCAACACAGTCAACATTCGATATTGCCAAGAGTCCTTACAATCGACAAGAGGTTATATCGAGTTCACCCATTGCATCGACTTCTGTTTTCCCTTCGGCAAGAATATCCCTCTTCCTAGGACCTCATGCCAAGCCTTCATGTTAATCCGTGTGCATCCACCAGTCAGTGAGACTCATCGTATTCACTAGGACTTCATACCGAGGTTCAAAAGTCACATAGACAATAGAACTTACATCGGAGAGACTATCATTTTTTGCCAAGAGATCATATCGAGGTTCAAAGACTTTCTCCGAAGTGATCAGTAGTCAGAAAGACTTTCGTTCGTCGCTGAGACTTCACACCGAGACCCCTTTAGTTACATCGAGCACCGAACTGTTGACAAGACTTCACACATCGGTAAGACTTCTTATCGAGCCATCACATGTTACTCCGAGGACACCAAGAAAATGCTATCGACGAGACATACCACTCTTCACTGAGAGTTCTTACCAGGTTCTCCAAGTTACCCCAAGACCACCGTTCGCCAAGAGTTATACCGAAGACTCCTCATCATCAGCGAGACTCTCCATCGGCCGCTGATACTTAATACCAAATTCATTGTGTCACCGCGAAGACTCCAAGATTTCTCCCATCAGCGAGACCTTTCTTCATTGCTGAGGCTTCTTCCCGAACTAAGCCTTTCGGCCAAGGGTCTCCCCGATAAACAATATGTATGGCCTATTGGCTAGAGATCTCCACGTGGTAAGATAACATACTGAACAAAACATGTCACACCAAAGACTCCAATGTGTAACTGTTCGACAAGACTTCTGCAAGGTCACAACGACCTGTACAAAACATTAGGTTACAAATTTTCTCATCGGCCAGACATAGAATATGTCACACTGACTTGGCTCCAATAGAGGTTTCAGCCTGTGGGATTGAGACATATTTTTCCAACATAGGAGGGAGAGGGTTGAGAGAGAGAGAGACCTAACAAAGGGAGAGGGGGTAGCAGGGGGAGGGTTGAGAGAGAGAGAGACCTAAGAGAGGGGGAGTGGGTAGGAGGGAG